>JAVSBS010029572.1:0-73271 GCA_033124195.1 Coracias cyanogaster
ATGGGACCATTGTAGGACCATTAACTCTTCCCTGGTCCAGTTTCTTCTCTCTGAGAACTCTCAAGTTCTTCACTTATCTTCTCAGGGTAGTATTTATATCCTGTAAGTAGGACCATTTTTTATCTCCTTGTAAGTAAGTCTAACACTCTTGAGTCACATACGTATAATTCTCTCCACCTTACATTTCATACATTGCTTTTCTTTATGTTCTCTGACTTTAAACAACTTTGCTAAAAAATTGGTGCAGTAACAAGGTGGAACATTCCAGCACAAGCCTCACACATAATGGTTTCAACATACCCCTGTCTGCATGTTCAGTAATCACGCAACCTTTTCACACCATCATGCCTTTGGTAAGAGCTTGTGTTTGAAAGACAGAGGCTGGATTTTCCCCCTTCTCTATGTCCTTGTTTCTTCTTGACAGTTTACATCCGTACTAATTTATTTGTCTGTATGCCAGTGTGTGTGTGCATGTCACATTTAGCTTTTTTTTTGGGGGGGGGGTTGGTGTGGGGGGAGAGAAAGAACATACACACATACAAGTACATGGACAAACCTTACATTTGACCAGCTTAAAATACATCTAATATGAATGCACTTGTGGGATGTTAAGTACGATTTTGGATTTCAGACGTTTCCAGCAGCCTGGCTGGATTAATTTACTGACAAACATAAGCAGAGTGAGATTACACTGGTGACATTTATGGTTTCTGCACATCTCAAGGTGTGGCTGAGGGTGGCTGTAGGCACAGTAGAGGTGGATCATGTTATGCTGTCCTGTGGACCCTGTTAGGACCTCACAGAGTTTTCTTCCAGCTCACTGTGCAACCTAAAGATGTTGTTGATTCTTCATGATCCCAGAGTCACCTTTTTGCTCTTCCACCATCTCTACTTGAACAAAACAGTTGGGGAATAGTTTTGGTGAATGTACAATTTTCCAGCAGTGGTAAAGTCTAGGAATACCCTGCAGACGTATAGTTATTTGAAGTATAAATTAGCTTTAAATCAACCAGCTCCAGAACGAACTGCAATAATGATCATAGCAGCTGAAATATAAATGTGGACTACATTTCCATGTGTGTGTTCAGACACAAAGTGGACTTAAGAGCTTGCACTGGCTTGGTGCTGGGTTACTTGCACAGCTTGCAGCATCTGAGCGAGTAAGTCTTATATTTCTATAAAAAGCACCAGTTATTTCATAGATTCAGCAACTGGTGGCATCTGGCTCTAGCATTTGGGGAAATGGGAACTGGAAAATCAGCATGAGATCTTCAGGCTTCCTCCAGTCACCTGAAGATAGGTGGGAATGTTTAGGGAAATGACACTTAGTATCTTTTAGGATTATAGCACATGTCATAGGGTGGCTGTTTACACAGCTAAAACCAGGCTAAAGCTTCTTCCTTCTACAGCCAAACTCTTTTTTTTTTTTTTTGTCACTGCTGTACCTCATTATTTCTCTAGAAACTCATCCAGCTTCTCCCTAACCAGTCAGTTTAGAATACCTGTGGTCAGGTTAAGGTCTTGTTAACTTGTATACATGTATGTATGTGCATGCGTTTACCAGAGAAAAAAAAATTCCCATTTTTCTTTCATGTATATTAATGAAAGACAGTTTTTGCAGGAGGCGTTGCATTTTCTTTTTAAGTGAATCAAATTGATGACACTACCAATATTTTCTAGACTCTAATTTGTTTCACTTTTCAGATATCCTTTTTCTTTTTACCCCTTGTTTATTTTTTAAACAGATGATGAATGCCTGCTCTTGCAGTAGCAAGGTTCACGTTGCTCTGTACAGCCAGAGGAAGCGACCTGTGACCTTTTGCCAACAAGAAATTTCTCTTGTCTGGAAAGACCTATTTCTTTTGGGTTGACAAATGCAGTTGTATAGCACCACATTTCCCACTTTTTCTTTTTTTTCCTTCCCCAAATGGAACATTCGAGCAGTGCATTGCAGATAGCTACATGATGCTGAACTGCTTTATGCAGAAATATGGTGGGAATGCTGCAGCCTTTATTTGGTCTAGGACAACTGGAGTAGGTTTTCAATGTGTGTTTTCAAATGGATAAGAACCAGTACATTAACCTTAGCCAGCATTACCTCCATCTCTCTTCTCTCATTCCACAGAGTCTCTACTGGCTTTTTTGCAGCCTTTCTGCTTGTTGCTGGACCCTGTCTCCTTCATCCATTCCCATCTATTTCTTCCTTCCTGAGCCCAGCATTTACTAGCCTATTGTGTGCCATCTTTATCTCTATTAGTTATGATATAATCTAATACTTTGAGATTATGAGAGATTATTATATGAGAGATTACTTTATTCTCTATGTAATCTAGTCCAGATCTTGTGAAAAAATGCAATAAAGTGTTAATAATAACTGTAATGTGTAGCAGATTACCATCTCTGGCACAGAATGGTTCCATTTAAATATAATCACAGGAGCACAAAATAGTTGAGGCTGATGGGGCCTCTGGAGATTGTCTAGTCCAAGCCCCAAAGATGATCTGTAAATAGTAGTAATAAAATGGGATAATGACAATGCACTGAAAACATAAGTTCAGGGAAATTCGGTGATGCATAATTATGTGAAGAGTTATCTTATTATGCATCAGAAAAAATACAGCAAATTACAGTAGGTAAAAAGAAATCTCTCCTGTGAACCTGGGATTCAGCTGCAAAATAATTTCTGAGAGCTGTCAAAAGTTTTAACACAAATGCAATCCTAAAATACTTGTTAAGAGCCACATTTGAAACAACATCATGCACACACTGTGGAATTAGAAAGGAGATCTTTTTCATATTCATGTGCATATAAACCTGATGTTTGCTTATATATATAGAAAGAACACCTTGTACCTCTACAGCTGAACACCTTTCCTACACTAGGGAGATCTGGCACGTTGAAATGACGGTTTGGATTCTGTAGCACTTGTACAATGAGCCAGCCCTCTCCACAGGTGCTTGCAGGAACACACTGGTGACTGCAGTACCTCTTAGGTGCAGATGTGAGCAGCTGTGAGACACAGTTTCAGCTGTACTCAGAAAATAGGTGAAGTCATTAACTCCTTCATTAAATACTTCAGCATCTACAAAACAAGGATCTCGCAGGTGCAGCTGACACACATTATGGCACCAAGCTGTCAATTGCTGCTGCAGATCAAGAGAAGCCTTCACCACCACCTAAACTTTGCACAGTCCACCTGCTACATCTCTGATTTATGTTATCATCAAGAGATACAACAAGTAAGGGTGGGGCTGGAGTCTCTTTAGCAAATGTGCTAGAGGGGAAGATGTGGATTTCTCTGAGGCAGGGATTATGGAAATACAAAAAAATAGTGTTGGGATATTGTGCATTTCCAACCAATCTCTTGCCATCTGAAGCCATTAATTAGGAGATTTGTGGGAATTGCCCTGAGTCACCTTGGTCAGTTAGCTAGTCCTGACAGCCACAGTTCAATCATGCACAAATATCAGAGCCTTGAAAATGTTATAAAAATTAGGAGCTCTGTTGGGGGAGGGGATCATTTAGTTTTTGGACAATACATCCTATCAGTCACAGTATGGGCTAATTTAATTGTGCTATCACAAGGACAACAGAAAACCGTGGTAACAGTTTCAGAAAAACTTCCATTTTAAAAACAGATGGGAGGACAGTGACTAAATGATTTTATTTAAGCTGTATAGAAAGAGAGCTTGGCCCCAACAGACCAGAGGTCTAAACAACATCATTTCTAACAACATCAGAATTATCCCCTTGGCATTTTGGAGTGATGAACTCATCTTCATTTGGTCTTTTTCTTTCTATTTTTCCTCCTCCTTAAGCCATTTTCTGTCAGACCCTACCTTTACCAGGAAGGACGTCTATAGCCTGCTACAACACTTTACAAAAAGCTTTAACAGGCCCCTGTGATAGTTTTACAGTTGAGAGGAGAAGCAAGCTTGCGTTACATGCATCAGGTGCAGGCAGGAAACCGGGTTTTTAAAAGTTGCTGTGTTCTACAACATTACATCCTGTAGCTGGGAACTTAAAGCATTTTTGACAGCTGGGTCTCCATGGAAATAAGTACACTAAGACTGCAGCTATTTTAAGAACTTAAAATAAAGGACGCCGGAAGGTACTACATCTGGGAGAAATCAGTCAAATTTTGGACAATGCATACCCTTCACTTCATGTCTGCTTGTACTGCCTGTACTAACTGAATTTGGCAACAGCAGAGATTGCAGAAAAATGTGCCTGGTTTGGCAAGAGAGAGTCATGGGCCCAGGGACATACGAGAAAGAAGCAGCTTGTGTTCAGTCCTGGTTTCATCTGGTTCAGGACACAGTAGAGATCATCTTAAAGCTTTATGACAGAAAGTAAAAATGAAAAACAAAACAAAACAAACATGAGCACAAGACTTATTTGTTAAATTCAATTTTCTAACATTCACATCTGGGAAGCTCCCACAGTTGACGTTACCAACTCTGCCATCTAAAGGTACAGCTGGTCTTCCTACAAAGACAAGTATTGCACAGTGTCCCACTACTTTTTTGTACCAGCCTATCACCACTGTTTTATGTCTAAGCTGCTCACCTGAGAACAGTCTCTTCTGCAGAGGCCTCAGAAATCTCTTTACAGAGCCTTCTTTTGAATATTTTCCACTTGCAAAAAGTGTGGTGGCATTTGCCGTCATTCCTGTCACAGAGAATAACTCAGACTCTCTTTGGAGCCAGAAGTGATAATTCATACCCAGCTCTGGGGCTGGGTAAGGAATGCATTTTTAGCATGGGAATAGTAATGTATTTTTTTTTTCTTCTGGAAGCTTGGCAGAGCGCTTCTCTTCTTCCCCAGCAATGTGCCTTTCTAAAGGACAGGCCAAATCAAGTACTTGGATGTTATATTATGCCTTAGTAAGTCCAGTGTTCTCAAACTCTTCTCATCTGCAAATCTGGGCCAAAATGAAGCAGTACTCCCAATTAGGAGAATATTTTTTGCAAGAAGCTATACTTGCTTTCTATCAAGCTTTTATTTTGCAAACTTTGGGGAACATACTTTCTTTTCTACAGCTTAGGAAGTCAGTGGATAAACACCAGCATCACAGAAAATCTGATCCCATCTCCTTATTGAGAAGTTAAATTTTTTTGTAGAAAGCCTGTCACACTTCCATCTCTGAACAGACATGAACACAACACAGACTTAGTAGGAACCGATCTAGCTCTCCATACTGGACAGAAAGCTCACCTGAACCAGGAAGGTTTTACTCTGTGGCTATACAAGTTCTTCCAGAACCTGGAATAGAAAAGTGAAATGGCCCCCAGGGCGAGGGAAGTACTACTGCTGTTGAATTATGGGGATTACACAGAGAGGATTCTGATGAACAAAGCAAGAGGAATGTCAGCTCATGGCCTGTCATACTGACTTGTATGTTAGAGACCCAGGTGTTTCAGTAATGATACCTTGAAATCCCAACCTGCATGGCAGGTTAAAAAGAGAGCTTAAAACCCTCTCTTTCTGAAATATTTCTACCTTACAGATTGTCCTCCTCCACGTATTCTTACAAGCCTATGCTTGGCCTCTTCTCCTCCAGTAAAATTCCTCTACATTTTTATGCTCATACAATTAGTAACTGTACCTGCTAACAGGGGGTAGAATTTTTAAACCAGCAGTATCCACGAAGGGTCTGTGCACACAGGCAAATGCATCCTCAGTCGTGATATAGTAGCAGCATTGTGGCATCTTCCCTCTGCTCCTTGATGCCTTTGGTGTTTCTTCTGGGCAGGAACCACTGTCACTGAGCAAGCTGGTGTAACAGCCAACTAAAGCTGAATCATCTGGCAGGCAGTTCTGAATTTTCAGTAAAGAATGATCATAAAGGTAACTTTTATTAAAGTAATCAGCGTGGACACAATAGCAACAATTAAGTCACAAACAGGCATAGCCTAATTGTAACCACGCATTAACACTTAACATGAAGTAACAGAAATTAGAACTATGTTAACATTATTCATCCTCAGTCAATGAACAAAAATGTACAGTAAGGTCAGCATTAATCTATTAAGAATGCTACAAAACCAGCCAGCCAGTGTCCTTCAAAAGCAGAGTGCTTGCTGTAAGACAGGCTGGAATGACTGCTGTCCGTCCCTTCGGGCAGCTATACTGCTAGGCTGCCCGTGCACCCTGCCTCTTCTCCCATTTCTGCACGTAGTTCTGATGTTTCCCTTTGTTTGTTAGGGGTACAAAAGCACTACCTGCTAGGAAAAAAAAAGAGCTACAGTGCCAAGGGCCAGCCCTCACCCTCTGCATGAGTAATGCATGTATGCAGCCCGGGAGCTCACACAGAGGCAAAGCTGGCTCCCCTGACATTCATCAGTAGCTGTTAGTTGGATTCTTTTCCCGCCCTCCCCTAACTCCTTGCTCCATGGATAGGACATGCTTTTGGAGATGTACCGCTTTCAAAATGCTTTCTTTTACATATCACTCTTTAGTAGGAATTCTGTAGCACAAAATTTTTCATTTCATAGAAAGGGGGTTCTTTAAATACACCCCTTCCATCTCCTAGTCCTTATACCGTACCTTCCTCTTTTTCAGAACGTTTACTAATGCATGTACTTAACCACCTGCCTCTTAACAGAAGTACCAAAGTGACACTGGAAAAGGCTATCTTGCATTTGGTATCGTGGTCCTGGCTCCTGTTGTTCCGAGTAACACAGGATAAACTTCTCAGCTAGAACATTTTCATAATCATAGAGAAGAATACACTCTCAAAACCAAAAATCCCCAGTCTTTTTAGAACCAGACCAGAGGACATCACTGTGAGCAAAGCAGTAATCTCCATCTTTCTTCCCATGAGGATTCCTCCTAGGGTGCCATCTGCCATGTCGTTTTCACTGTAGAGACAAGAGAAGACATCAGCTTATCTAGTGCCAATTTTAAACGTTTTGATGGAGAAGGAAAACCAAGACAGCCCTACACCTTGCTCAGGTGGGCTCTCTTTTTCCCCCAAACCCATTTACTAAGATCTCTACTACTTCTCATATAATTCATGACACTCTGGGGAAAAAAAATAACAACAATCCAACAAAACAAACACCAGCCCAGAGAAGTAGGTGTGAGATTATTTCTCTAGAGAGTTCAGTAATGGTTTTGGACACTACTGCTCTAAGTTGGTGTTTCCCATAGATAACTACTTTTAATCATCTCTTTATTAATTTGAGCACAGCAAATCTATTAGCCAAGCCAATGCTGTAGATTTGTCCTGTCAAGCCAAGTTTGGACATTCTCAGAAACAATGCGGTATGCACCAAATGAGCAATAACAGAGTAGCTGACTATTTGCATTCCTCTTCTGGCCATCAAACATAAACAGTCCAGAAGTAGTAAAAAATTCATGTGAAGATAAGGCCGTGGTTTACAACATGACATCTTCTACAACAATATTTCTTTAAGATACTCCCTTGCACCCCCTGCTCTGCCAGCTCTGTAGGTTTGTGGGACTGTGCTGAGCTTGGTTAGGGAGTACAGAGCGAGGGCACAGGCATTAAACCAGGACTACTCTAGTAGTATTCTGCTATGACACCACAGTCTAACAAAACTCCCACCTTGCCTTATTCCCACAAGTGACCCACCGGTGTTGTTGTCCTGCTGACTGGCCCCTCTTCTGTCCGATGCTTCCCTGAGTGCGGCAGCTCTGAACTGTCCCGATAGTCTCGGCCCTTGGAGTTCTGCATGTCCAGCACTGCCCGGCTCTTTGAGGGAAGGGGTGGCTTGTTGTGCTGTCCCTGGATGCTTGGGATGACTTCTGCCCTCAGTGGCTTGACTAGTTTTTTGAGTGGTGCCGAGTTTTCTAATGATGTAGTCATCTTTGGTTTTCCTTGAGTCTTTTCACCTGTATTCTTTTCTTCAGATTGGCCGGAGCAGGTATAAGACCGAAATCGCTGTGTGGGGACCAGGAAAGGTGGTGATGGTTGCTTGCCAGAGGTCCTGCTGCTCTCAGGCTCCTGTGACTTTGTGAGATGACAGCTCTGATCAGGCAGTGGTGGCTGCTCTTTTCTCAAGGCCTTGGGGTAGTCCTGCTCTTTCTTTGATACCACCTTGCCCATGGAGGCCATAGAACCATAGAGTGGGTTCTCAAACATCTCTGGCTTTTGCTGTCCCTCTTCCTGAAGCAAAGGCTCTGCTGTGGTTTTCCCCAGTTCAGGTGGCCTGCAGTCATCAAACCAGGGCAAAAGGGAGACTTGTAAAGAGCAGGGAATAGAGTAACTGATTTGAAGAGAAAATTACTAGGAAATTAGCATGATAAAATTAAACTGATTGGGGTAACAGGATAACAATTAAACTTGGGAGGAGAGAACAGAATTCTATTGTTTTTTACTCTGTTTAATCATTATTAACATCAGAGCTGAGGGCAGATAGGCACAGTACTGTATAAAGTCCCTGCTGGACTACAGTCTTGTCAGAGTGATACTTGGCTTCTCTTTTAACAGAGATAAGCTACTGAGCCAAACTGTGCCAAGTGCTTTGATGGCTCTGCAACATGCACACATTTAAATATTAATAAAAATCCTCAGATCTAGCGGAGAGGATTGAAATGGCTGTCTGGACAGCTAATGCTCCCATCACACTGTAGCATTTTACAACTAGGTCAATCTCCTCTTGCTACCAGTGCCACATGGTTTTCCTACGGAAGGGATAAAACTCCTTAATGCACCCAAATGCACAATATATCAGTAACAGCTCTATGCTGTAGGGTGAGACAATCATTGTGTGTTCACAGCTGAGCCCTTTGAATTGGGGCTCAGACTGGAGTGACAGCACAGCTATGCAATGGGACAAGGGAGGTCTTGTGGGTTTAGTATAACTTGACTTCATTTGGCAAGGCTTTCATCTGGAGAACTGCCATGGTATTTAAAAGATCAGCCACGATATCACTGAACAGAAGGGAATAGGGGTGAGTGGCACCTGTTCTTTGGGTGTCTTCAAATGCGTTGTGTTCCTTGCTTCAAGTTATTTTCTGGCAGTCAGTACATGCAAGAGCAAAGAGCCGACGGCATGACAAAGCGTTGTCAGGTATGTAACAGACTGAGGCAGTGCTTTGCAGCTCTGACTTCTGCAACTTCTGCTGTGTAGAGTGCCACATACATTTACCAGTGAACTCTAGCCCTGACTCAGAAAGCAGCTGTCACTACGGAAAAGAGGTCTGGAACGAGGACACTGATTGTGTACCCGCACTAGGGTGGCGTAGCCCAATCTCTTTCTTAAGTTGGGTAGGGACAGTATATTTTCAATTGCTGGATGGAAATGCTGCATCAAGACTCGTGATAGATGCAGCACATGGATGCCAACTTCTATAGCAAGCTGGACATTTGTATAGTAAGTAGAAATTCAGTTAAAGTTCTTCACATATGACATGTGAAGGAGCTCTCCTTCCCATCCAGTGTAAAGATCTATGCCATACTTTTCCCTTTTCTTGTTACTACAGTCAACTCTATAGTTTTCTCTTTCTCTTCTCTTTGTAGAGAATTAAACATATACATATATATTTGGCTTTCCTTTCACAAAACTCTGAGGAACGACTATGCTAGCTTTCTTTGAGTATGTGATGTCTGCACTTGTGACCTTTTTTATCTCCAGAACTAGAAAAGGATAAGTAGACTGAAAGAATACGCTGCGCCTTGAACTCTCTGTACAGATAATGAAATGGTGACTGTGCAGAATGACAGGAGAAAGGGAACTAGTCCCAGTGCAAAACTCAAAGACTCACAGGTACTCTTGACTGCGACTACAAATGCCTCTGTTTCCTGTAGGCTGCAGGGATGGTTTTGGAGATAGAGGTGACAAGGAGGGTGATGTGGAGGATGGCTGGCTCTGTCCCATTACAGAGGTAGTCTCTTTGGGCTGCTGATCATAGCTCCAGAGAGAGGATGGCTGGTCTGGTGAAGGTATCTGCTTAAGCTGGCTGGTTGCAGAGGGTTGCTGAGAGAAAGCAGCCATCCCCAGGTAGTTGGGGTTGCTGATGTCTGTGGGAGTGGAGCTGCTGAAGAGAAGAAATATTGTTAGGAAGATACATGCACAAATACATTTATGTTTTTGTCTTCCTGCCAGCTACAAAGGAGTTAGTGCCCACTGACTGCTTAGATTCAATACCACCTACTTTTTTCTTTTTTTTTTTTGTCACTTTGCTTCAGAATCAGAGAATAAGTGGGAGTCCTGTTAGTGCCTCCCTCGCCTGGGTCACTGGAGAGGAAGCAGCTGGGTCAAGGCCACCTCCACTAGCCCCAAATAGTTCCTCTGGCTGTGGCAGATGTTTCCAGTTCCAAGCTGCAGAGAGCACTCAGCTTCTGCAGCCACACAGAGGGACATTTACAGGTTTCTGGGCCCAGCAGTTCAGCTGGCAGCTGCTGCAGAACAGCCCCAAACAAGAGGTAAATCGCAGCACTGGGCAGCATTGCGCAGCATAGAAATATGCTGCTAGAACTACAGCAGAGACATTTGGCTTTTTGAGGTGTACCCATAGCCTAGCGGGCAGAAGGTGGGACATGCCTGCAAAAAAATGCACCTGTGAAACTGGGGCAAAAGGACAGCCTTAGTCAGAAGCATCCTGTGACTCTTGGAAAGGAAAGGACAGGCAGTTTGAGTGTAGCTTCCCACCCTAGGCTAGCAGAGGTAAAACAGTAAGATTACCGTAACATATCCTCCTTTCCCGGGTTGTCCGGAGAAGAGGAAGCGCTCCCCCAATAGCGAGCAACAGCAGCTGCCTCTCTGGCCATCAGATGAGTAGCTTTTGGCTTTCTGTTGGAAATAAAAGGGCCCTTTCTAAATGGGGTGCAGGGACCCAGTCTGACTAATGCATTCTCAGCTTTTGAAGCTTTGGGCGCAGAAGCATTGTCCAGCCACAACCAGAGAGCCACAAAGGCAGCTTCCCAGTGCTCACCACGCCTATTAATACTGCTCCCACAGCAAGCCCAGCTTTGTGTTTATTGAGCCAGCTGGTCTTCTGTAACTGACTGAAACACCTGCCCTTTACCTGTTAGTCTGATCCCAGTCTTTGTTAGGCTCTGAGTTGCTGATGTTCTTTGGTTTCTGCCCAGCGATTTCATCACGTTCAATCTTGACAAAATCTGAAGGGAAGAAAAAAAGGCATAAAGGAGTGTTTTGGCAGCTTCACAGTCTGATTCCCAAAGTTTTCTGTGTTACTGCTTGTACTAAGGTATCTGTCTGTCAGAATGACAGTAAGACAGTTTCAAGCACTTGTTGCTACTTTGTTTTCAACTGCCCATTAACACATATCATATTTTGTTGACACAGGAAAAAGTGTGTATCTTGAAATACAAAGGTCATGATCCCCCAAACAGTCGTATACAGATCATTTTACCACAGACAATAATAGGAAATGTCGTGAGGCTGCTTTTGTACTCTGAAAGAGAGCAACGGGTAGCAAGGTGAGAGTAAGCAAAGTTTGTGATCTTTCAGTTGAAGAACTGCTCCTTGAGAGCCTCACATGCTCTTTGCAGATGTTCCCCAGGGTGACTGGAGCAGGGAGCACTTCAGCACCTTGTCATATAGCCACGCAAGTGGAAAAAAGCTATCACCATTCGATAAAATCAGTACCAGTGACAGACAGGGGGCTCTCTCAGTCTGCCAAATTGACTTGAATGATAAAAAAGAAAAACCCAAAAGGAACTGCTGTGGCTTTCTGAAAGAGTACAGGTATGCTCCTGAGAACTAAGGATACTCACATATCCTTGCAGTCAGCTTCAAAAGCTCTTGCCTTTTTGGGACTAAAAGCACTGCAAGGATAATTTTCAGTACCTTGACAGTTATCAGAAATCTTTTGAGATGGATAATCTCTACAGCAAGCATTGCAGAGAAGATTTTGTTCCTTACCATACAGCTTCTCTCTCTGTTTTCCTTGTGATGTTTGTAACTTGATCTCACCGTGGAAGACCCCGGTTTTCTCACCATGGTGTGTCAACACAGCATGGATAGGAACTAAGGACTCTGTTGCTTCTATTCGCAGGGCAATGCAGCCTTCTCCTAAAGGATGACAAGGAGACAATGAGCCTGGGACTAAGAAAAAAAAGTATTGAAATTTCTTTATTGTGTCAGTCATCTACTATCACTATGCCAACAGGGCTGAGATTACTGGAGAGAATCTGCTTTGGATCACAGTGAGGAGTGTAATATCTTTTGAGAAATTAGGGGCATTCATTTCACTTCTTCACATATGAGTGAAGGATTTGGGCATTGGAGACACCTGCAGGTGACTACAGGGTTCTGAGTTTCCATTACTGGTAAGGAAAACAAGAGCCTGTGACTGCCATTTCAGCTAATGGGATTTCAGCAAAGAGCCTCTGTGGACAAGGACTGCAGTCTCTGGCTGGTTAGAATTTAGAAGCAAGCAGCACTGTCAATGACTTTTCTGTAGCCAGGAGAAATGCGTCAAGTAAGTGCAAGTGAAACAGGATTTGTATGTTCTGAATAAACTCATTTAAACAGACGGGCTCCTGATTTAATTCTTGTAAAGTACTTTCTTTTTAAGCCACTGCTCTTCTCGGGCTGGTAAAGCTCACACAGATTGTTGCTTCCTAGTTCATATTCCTCTAATCACCATTGCCTCAGAAAATATTGCTCACAACATATTTTTGTATGTATTGAGTTCTAAATCAGAAGTTGAAGCATCATAGATGTTCAGTCTATAAGAGTTACTTCTGTTCTCTCCCACTCTTTCAGCAGTTTTGAAAAATCTAAGTAGATTTTGACTCATCCAGAACTTCAGAGCTAAGCACTTACCATAGGATTCATCACTGTCTGATGACTTAATGCTGATTAGAATGTGTTGATCCAGTAGGTATTCTGGGTCTGAAATAATTGGAGTCAGCTGCAAAGACAAGTTAATGTGGGTCAATACAATAGGTGGTCTATGTGAACACAGGTCTCCCTGCATTGGTCCCAAATGAGCAAAACTCAGCTGGACAGACACATGAGGGTATGATGTCACCCCCAGGATCAGCCACTTCCATGATATTTCAAGATCTGTGGTAGAAGGCTACACACTTACAGAGTCCCCCTACTCTCACTCCCAGCACAGCAGACAGAATTCTACCAATAAAATGCTCACATTGGGGTGAGCTGCAGTTTTTTCCTGCAGTGTGGACTGAAAATTGCTCTAGGAGGGAGTGATCTGGACTCTGATTACATTCTGTTCCCAAAAATCTGTTTGGTTGTTGTTACGATCACTTATTGTAGAGTCGTTCCCCAATCTCTCAGTGTGAGGCAATTTCCAAAGTCAGCAGTTCTTCTTTTGGGCTATTCATAATTCAAATTCATATTCATATTCAAATATGCATATTTGCTCCAGATCCAAGAGCTCTCATAGTTCTTCAGACTCCCACCATGTCAGGAAATTGAGAACAGCTCCCATCTCAAGGACAGGACTTTTCTTTGACACTGACATGCCACTACTTCTGATGGTCTTTTTAACACTTAAAAAATACTTAGTCAACTTTTCTCAAAAATACCAAGAAAAAAAAAACCACTTTGTCTCACAGGGCAAAGAAACTTCAGCACAGCTGTTTTATCTTCTATCTAAAGCTAAATAAAAAACCAAGCCAATGGGCCTGCTTAAAAGACTTGTCAGCATAGTTATGTTCACTTAAAAAATGACAAAAAGGTCACGCTCCTGAGTGACAGAATTGGGCCAGCAAAATTCCTGATACCGATGAAGTATACTGGCAAGAAAGTTCTTTCCTGCTCATACGCTGCTTAGCTTAAGCCCATCCTGCGTTCTTATGGTCCCCTTTGAGTGTAAACAAGACCACAACCATGTTCCTGAAAGCAATGTTTATGTGAGCAAAAGACATAATGTTGCTTATGGGAAGCAAGGGGAAGGCTTCTTTTCCATGTGGATATGGAAACATAGTCCCACTTTACCTTTGGAAGAGCATCAGTGAACTTTACCACAAGCTCCCCTTCATTCCCATCCTCATTTTCTCCTTCCTGGCTCTTCACAAAACCTGCAAAGTGATGAGAAAGGAGTTCACCACAAGAGACAGGAAAAACTTGGCTACAAACACTTTTCAGATGCTAGATCACCAAAAGGCCTACAACTATTTTCCCACTTGGACACAAGTTTTAGAAGTATTAAGAAGCTTAATGTCTGAGCTTTGGGTGAATGTTTACACAGTAAATTTACAAGTGATTTTACTGGAGCATTGTTAAATAGTTTTATTTTACAGTTAAACTTGGCACTGAAATGCTCAGTGCATACATGGACTGGAGGATAAGAACATGACAGCTCTTCCTACGCCACTCAAGATAGCACACTTTTGAAATTCTAATTTAAGATTCGTAATACACTGTTTCCATAGAAATTTATGCAAATTTTGATACAGCCAAAAAATAATCTTTTATGGAACTGTCTTTGACACAGCGCTCTGACATGCGATAATGTGATGAAGCATCCACCGAAGGCATGCTGTCCCACTTACAGGAGCAGTCCTGTGATGGGGAATTGCTTAAAAAAAACCACAGCAAGGGCATGTAGGCTCACATTACATAAACAGCTGAGGCTTAGCCCTGCAGCACAGGGACAGGGAGTAAAATCTGCAGCACTGGTGGGTGCACAGTCCCATTTACGGAATCAAATCACTATCTTTCACTTGAAGCTGAGCCTCTGACATACTCTTTTTTAAACCAGGGTAATCAATTTTATTGGCTGCATGCAGATGCTTTATTTTGAAAGCACCTAATCATTTGTAGCAGGCACAATCAGAAATTTAATCAGTCATGTGTTTGCTCAGTAGCGATTTTCTGTGTGATAAGCAAGAACAACACGTTTCTCTTCACAAAAGAAATTATCAGATTGCTAAACAAGATGGAAGAAATGGTGGAAGGCTACATGTCTAAGCACGGATTACAGCTAAATGGCTGTGGGGTTTGGATTGCATTGCTGACAGTATAGGATGATTTGTAAACTACAGATCTCTAGGACATCCCTTTTTTTTGCACTGGAACAAGTGATCCACACAGCTATTTATTTTGATCAAAGCAAGAGGAAGGGGAACTAATCCAAATAAGCAGGCAACTTTGACAGCAAGAATAAAGATGGGTAAACCCATACTTTCTAAGCAGCTAGAGTGAAACTCGATGTAGAACTTGGTCTGGGACTTGGTCTTCAGAGTAGCGTAGCAGTTCAGGAACTCTATTTCCCCTTGGGAATCTGTGTACTTGGAGTCTAGGAAAGAGGAAGGGAAAATAATGGCATTTTCAGTAGGAGACAGAGAGGGCATTTTTCAGTGGACTCTTTACGAATAACTTTTTCTTTCAACATATACAAAGCACTGCAGTTTGTATCCAAAGCTGAAGACAGCACACTTGCACCCAATCTGACTAACCATTCTTTGAAACAAACTGTGAGGTGACTCCCACTTCGAAGGTGGCAAAGACAGGACTGTGGTCACTTGTTGTGATGTCTGTGGTGCAGCCTGCCAACAAAAAGGGAGGACAGTTACTGCCCTGCGTTTCTGCCCTGCTCCTGTGAGATCGCTGCAATAGAAATATTATTTGGTAATTTTCCAGAAAACATAACTGTCGCTGTGGTAACTATCTCTAGTCAAAGGTGTTTCTACATAATCTCATGTTAGGATATAGAAATGTAACTCAAAAGATTTGGTTAATGGACACAACTTCACCTCATCATTTTGCAAGAAGCTGTCCGTCTTAGATTCACTCAGTACAAAAAGCGTTTGCAGGATTCCTGGTTGCCTCTGCAACAGGTACAGCTAATTAAAACTCTAATATGGCAGGAAATCACACAAGAATACACTGGTGCTACTTCAGGGCTACAAAGCAACTCATGGCCCAAGATTAACAATGACTGAGCAAGGTCTTGACCTAAGTGCACACTGAGTTCCAGCCAGCCCAGTCCACCAAACAGAACAGTGTATAAAGCAGATGCCAGGCTTTCTAGAGGGGTTTATTTGGCCACACACCTACATCACAGGTTCTGTGATCAGGTCAGTTCCCCCAAGAGGCTTCTACAGCCCTCTTCTCAATCCCATGCACAGGAAACCATCAACATCACACTCAGATGTTTGGTCCTACATACAGTTGATGAAATTTCAGGAATTAGTATCCGAGTCTTTTTTTAAACAGATCTTGTGGGCTTCCTCTCTTCCCTACATTGCACTTCCGTGACACTTCTCAGCAAGAAAGGTAAGGGGCTGTAGGTATCACACAGTCCTTCTGGAATGTTATTTGATAGAAGAGAGATGTTTGCAGCTCCAGCCTCTGCAGACTGGACTGTGTACACAGGGTCTGCCCTGCTGGCACCTTCAAGTAAGGTGCTCCTGCTGGTAACTGCACAGGAAAAGTGGTTGTTATTGCCAAGAAAGAACTGGTGTGAAGTGATCCTACAGCGTGGCCTAAAGCTGGACAGAAGCAGCTGACTGGGTGGCATTCTGCATATAAGAGAATAAAGAATTAATTCCTGCAAGGAATTAATGGCAAGGTTACAGGCAGAGAGATTTGGTTCTGCTCTGCCTGGTTTAACATCAGGTCCTTCTATGCTGAGTGCCTGGCAGTGCAGGGAGATCCTACAGACTCTGCTCTGAATCATTTCCGTTTCAGACTGATTGCTTTGCTATCTGCAATCTGTTATCTACCCACCATAGGACTGACACACGACGTGCACCATGGGGTATGATTTCCAGAGCACTCGATCACACCAGGATGGCAAATTGTACTTCATCTGCAAACCAAAGAAGTGATGTCAAGAAGAAGGGAAACGACTAGCTTACAAAAGAACAGGAAATTCCTTTGCCCAAGCATTATATATTTGTGTCAAATATTTTTGTTTGTATTGACTCCTTCCAAAACACTACAAGGGCAGAAAATGCAGAGGTTGGTTTGGGTCACTTTCTTCTGTAGGAGTCACTTTCCCTGCTCTGCTACATCCTTCTGAAGGGAAATCAGTTTTCACCTACCCCTGTAGCTTTTTGCTTGGTGTAAGCATACTTCTCCCGGGTACCTCTTTCAAAACGGTAGGTTGGAGCAAAAGTGATCTCTTCTTCCTCTAAAACAGAGAGATAGCTCTGTTGCTGTTTGGCCCATTGAGAACCCTCCTCTGGGCAAGACAGCCACCGCTCTGTACGCCCTGCCCCACATCAAGTCTGGCAGAGAAACTTCCTGGAAATGGGAGAGGAACCTACCAACAAACTCAGAATCTTACCGAACTGCAGAAACACCTTTTGGTCCTTTCTCTCTATGAGAAGCTGATCGAAAGCCAGCAGCTCCGGATACTGCTGCTGCCTGATCTTCTGGATAATATTCTCTGCTTCCTGCCAACAGGGAAACAGCAAAGCTGCAGTTGATGCAAAACCTTCTTATAAATGCTCCCTACTCTGGTGAGCCGGCAAGTGGTTCTGGACTGTTTCACAGAACTGTAACCCCTGCCACTTCCCCACCTTTCCCTGCACTGAAAGGCCCCGTTCTTCACTGTGTGGCTGAATATTGGCCTATTGAAACAGGCATCAAAATGCCCGCACATCCCCTATGCAAGCATACGCGCGCACACACACACACAACCAGATGCACACCAACACCAGGCTTGCTGTTGTCTCCCGCCTACTGAAACCTATCCAGTGTTTGTTACGGCTTGCCTGTTCCAGAAGGCCTGTTCTGAGCCATTAAAAGCTGACCTAACAGAGTAGAAAGACAACCTCTGGATCAAAGTGTTCAGGGACAGATGCTTGCTCACAGAGGGAAGGAGAGTTGGGAGGTCTGGGGAAGCAATGCTATCTGGAACAGCAAAGTGTGCCAGGCAGCATTCCTGGGTCCATTAATCCTTGGAGGGGGAAAGGGGGATTTCCTTACTCTCCCTCAACTGGTGTCACATTCATGTGCTGGGGACCCCTTCTGCCTCCCCTCTTTCTGCCTTGTTGCCCTAGATTAGGAAAAGATAGCGCTTCTATAGCAACACAGTATTTTGTCTCTCCAGGGATTCACGCAGAGTCCCTAACCGTTGGGGGCTGTTCCACGCGGTAGTTCAAGTCTCCCAGCCAGAAAAGATGAGTAAAGCGATGAGTGATGTTAAACGGACTCAGTTTCTTATCTCCCAGTGTCAGGAAGCGCAGGATGTTCATGTAGTTCTGGTTGCGTCTGTCAAGACAAGATACATCTGCCTGACATACTAAATTGCCATGCAATTTCTAAATGCCTGGGCTGGCAGAGACTGCTGCTTTACCAGGCAGGAACTGATCTGGCTCAACATCTAGAGGAGAGCAGATCAGAAGCTGAGAACTTGCCATCCCTGCTTTGCACTTCACCTCAGCAGACAGGCCCAGGTAACATCCTCAGTGCCTCCTGGTGAGCCACCCTGCTCCGACAGCCAGTAACACAGCACAGCTCTCGTGCTGCAGCTGGAATTATGTGCGGCCTGGGGACCTGGGGCCTTCTGTGAGGAGCGGGCACTGGCACTTAGAGCAGCTCCAGGCTGCTCTACCTTGGGTATCAGACTGTGTCCACCTGAAATGAAGGGCTGGAAAGCTGTCCTAAAGCCACTTTTGTTGCCTCCTGGGGCTGTGCTTTTCTGAGCTGCATGTCCTAGAAACCCAGCATCAGATTGTTGCCTTCAGATTTCAGCAGCAAACACATAACTAGATTTTGGCAGCTGTTCCAGGCCCTGGGGAACCCTTCCATAGAAGTTAACTCCATCAGTGGCAAAGACCCTGTGCAGAAATCCCACACCATCTGTTTTTTGGGTCCTGGACTGGGAAAGATGGCAAAGCCAGCCTTTTTATTTCAAGTTTTCTTTGCTTTCAAAACCACTCCTTCCAACTGCTCCAGTTCCTCCCAGCATGGGCACAGATCTCCCACCAATGTCGGGATCTTTGCTTTCTAGCTCTGTGCCACACAGAACCTGCCTAGACCATGGAAACTAATTTCACAGCTGGGTATGGAGAATTAGCTACCGTGGAGACACTTCTGTGCTACACGCCTCCCTCTTGGTACTCCTGAGAGCATGCTCTGCCTCGCAGGATCTTTCTCAGCTGTGCCCCAGGGCGCACCACAGCTTGCAGCACTGCCTGCAGCGAGGAGGCAGACAGTCCCCTTCAGCACGTTATTCTGGGATGGGAAAAGTCTTCCCACATCTCTCCAAAACACTGTAGACCAGGGAACTGTTTTCCTCATGTACTAGGCTTGCATGACAGGTCACACAAGTGTGGTGTGAGACATTTACACTTGGCTCTGAAATCAGTTTGCTGTCCATTTCACCTGCACCCATGTGGTATGGCCACATAACAGAAGTCCCTCATTTAAATGGTGACACAGTGAGCAGCATCTTTAGCACGGGTTGCCCTCCCAGGAGACATTTAACAACTTTTTTATGATCTGGAAAACATTCTTGTGACCATCTGGTGGGCCCTCCTTCCAAACATCACCCAGAGAACTTCACCCTGGGTCAACAACCATTTTTGAGAGGGGAAGATGTATCTTACCTGTGTTTCTTTTCACTCCCCGAAGTCAAATGGCTGTTAACAAACCCAAAGGAGGTTCCATTAAACATGAATGACACCCCCACAGCTCCTTTATTACCTGGAAAAAGATAAGCCAAAAATGTCAAGAAATCAATCCACCTCCAGGCTGAGTCTAGCAAAGATAATAAAGCACCTAGCACATCTCAGGTGAAGTGAAGGATGGAAAAGAGAAATAAGTTGACTTAATCAGCACAGAAATAATTAGTACATACAGCTACTGTGGTAGCAAATTTTCTAAGGATTAGAACTAACAAAAATTAGTTGACGGGAAAGAAGTGCAATTTCCTCATGAAAACCAAGAAAGAGCAATTCAATAGCCAGTCAAAGGTGTTTGCTGGAAATATAAATATATTTATATGCACTAAGTATACACACAAGTAGATTTCCTCTCTTCTAGGGTAAGATATAATCAGTGCCAGTGAGATATAAGTGTAGTACCACTCCTGTCACGTAAATGTAGTCAAACGAGCATTGTGGGGAAAGAGCTGTTGCATTTCAAGGACATTATTGGCACAGATCGAAGAGGTCTCATCCCTTTGGACAAGATCAGGTCTGTTCCTCACCCAGGGTGTTTGCAATGCCAGTCTTCACATTGTCTGTGCAGATGTGGCTGATGCGGTTCTCATGTTCTGGCTTGGCCAGTACAACAATCCTGATGTTCCAGAGGGTGTGGATTGCTATCTGCAGGGATGGGAATGTTAGAGGTTAAATTTCTGCACATACCTGCGGAGCTGTGCTGTAGCTGCAGCCTTTCTGACTCCTTCTGTAGTACTTCTCCTACACAAATTTTCTTCCTGTGCTCAGGATATGCTTTCAGTCATTTAAATCAAAGGGGGGAGGAAGTACCTAGCTATTTTCTAGTGCTATTTTCTAGTTCATCATTGGATTGCCTTGCTTGCACAAAATACAGTTTCCTAAGCACCATGAGAGTCCTGCTCATGTGCTCCCCTGTGGCCTTCCAGATACACTGAGATGTGTTTCTTGACATCACTGAACTCAGGAATGTCCAAATGTGGTCTTAATAAGGTTCAGATTCTATTGCGATTGTGCCTATGTGCTGTTACATCCTGTTTTGAAGGTGCAGCAGCCTAGGATGAGATCTATGCTACAGATGGCTCAGAAAGTTTTAGTCTTCTCCTTTATGAAGGTCAAAATATCATGACAACTTGACTCAGGTGCTCAGCATCTGCCCCTTGCTCCCAGACTGGCAGACAGAGGAGCTTCATGGCAGGGTCCCTGCTTTGGCAGGGGCGGGGGTCGCTGTCTATAATAATATGCCTATCTAGCCATCTCCAGGGGAGGATCTCGTGGAGTCCACAGATTCAGTTCACTCTCCCTTATCCAAATGCAATGACAATAAGGGGAGGGAAGCAGAGGAGGTGTAGGCAAAATGCCACTTACTCCCCCGTCTCTTTTATTTGCACAACATGTACTCTCCTCATATGCCTGAGTTATGTGCAATAGCTGGAATAACCCCTCACCACTTTGAAGCTGATACTGGTGATTTCCTGCAGGGATTGCCTCAAGGTCTCCAGCCATTCCTTCTCCCCTTGGGCGTCCTCCTGGGTGCCAATCACATAGATGTCATGAGGAATGTAGTCAGCAGTGTCATCACGGGTCTTCCCTTGCCCCTTGGAGAGAAACCAGGAGGTAATCTTCTTTGGGGGAGGTGCAGCACCTTTTATTAACAAATAAAACAACGAAGTAAGAGTATGTTCTGTAAAACTGAGGATACAGACAACCCATGGGGACAGAAATAATAGGCTTCACATTCACTCTGTCCCATATCAGTTTCATATCAGCCAGAGCATGCTATTCTAAAATGACAAAGTTGTTAACCCTACCTGACTCACTGACAAAGGAGTCAGGGAGAGGCTTTGATCATCTTCCCCTGTTTTATTAGCTCACCAAGGCCAAGTCTAGCCAAGTGTAAATGTAGGGAGCTGCAGTCCTGGTCTGCCACTGCCTCTACCTTAGCCCTTAAGTATGACTGAGCATGGGCAGCTCAGCTTACAGCAGTTGAACCAGGCTTTTCTCCCAAAATGGGAAAAATAACTTAAATTCCACGGTCCCCTTCTCTAAATATCACAGATACTCAGCTCTCTTCCCAGGCTGGACATGAACAGTCCCTAGTCAGGTTCAGAAGCAGCTGACGTGCAGTTATTGGAATTGCTCCTGCTCATTCTGCAAGGTGGAGGATAGCATACACTGCTGCACCAGCTTTGTGCCAGCCACAATTCTCTGTCATTGGAGGGATACTTCAGTACCCATCAGGGCCAACTTTATGATGTTCTGACCGGAACCACAAAAAGTGTCAAACTGCATGCAAGAAAAAGCCTCTTCCCCTGTCCCTACTGAAGACCGTAATGGTGTACAGATCTGCTACAGAACAAACAAAGTGTCTGGAGCTCATCATAACAAGTGAGCACACATTTTGGCAAGCATGTGAAGGAGCACCCATGTCAGAGGGGAGCCCATACCCATATTCCAGGTCCCAATGAAGATGGTGATCATGTCAGGCTCTGGTTGCTCTGAGTGTTTATTCTTCATCTGCTGTAGAAGTTGGCAGAATCCTTCTCTCTTCTAGACAGGGAGGAGCAGAGACAATTAATGAGATGCTTAACTTCTCTAACACGACCTCTTGAAAAACTAGCTGAACCAGGAAATTCCCCGTACACTTAAAGGGCAGATTAGCTCTCTACTATCCTAAAACCCTCAGAGGCTGTCTTTCCTGTGGTGCTTTCTTAGGCACTTAGCTTGTGCATTACTTTAACAGGTGCTGAGCTGGTCAGAAGAAATCCTGGACTTCCCTCTTGCTTGCCTATGTGAATGTTTTTGCAGCTACACTCACATAACTCCTTGCCTTTTCCCACTGCTTGCTGACACTGTTCTGCCTCAGTGACAGCACCTAGATATAGTTGCCCTTTCCAGTATCTCCCTTTACACAGCAAACTTGTTCATTTTCTGGATGTTTCCAGAACAAAGGAGAAATTTCATTTTTGCAAAGCCAACCACCATCCTGCAGTGGTTCCTCTTGCTGCCAAGAATACCCCTTGTACCACTCCCACCCAGGAACCTGCTTGAGGGTGGCAGGAAGGAAACTTTGTATACATACCTTGGAATCAGAAAAAACATATTCCTTCCGCTGTGTTTTTTCTTTTTCTGTTTCCAGCACAATCACCAGTTTGTTAGGGACCTTCTGGGACTTGATAAGCTGCAAGACTAAACAGAGACCAAGTGTCATGAGCTGCAGTCACCAAAACTAGAATCCCACCAAAACTAACAGGACCCTGCTCACAGGTTCAGGACTTACACAATTTTTTATGTCTGAGGTTCACTTTGCCCCACATAACTACATTTTAATGTTGCTTAATCCATTCCTGTAGGAATAGATTCTTTGAAGTTCACTGTAAAGTGAAGAGGACCTCCAAAGCTCAATCTGCCTGGAGCTCTTGTCCACACCAAGCCCTGCAGTCTGAAGTGAAGCCTTGGCTCCCTGCAGGCAATCTTTCTATATCCTGAGCCAGCCTACAAATATTCCTTCCCCATCTGTGAAGGAGGAGGTAAAACCTCATTTGGTGGTAAAGGTGATTCCTCTGCATCTAAAATAGCATCTCAGTAATTATGAACACCAGGTAGAGAAAGCCTTACATGAAAGCTTAATCTTTTCAATCACTGCCAGCAACAGGTTGATTTTCTAGCAGGAGAGCCCAAGGGCATCGTTTACTCTCTGATAAATCCTACCATATTTGGCTCAATCTCAGTGAACTGCCTGTCCAGAAACACACAGAAAAAAAAAAGATAAGTTGTTTGAATTGGGCCTTCACAGGCCAAACTGGCATTGCTCATCAGTAGAGATATTGATTCACATACTAGCAAAAAAAACAAAACCAAAACCAAACACAACCCCAAAATAAAAGGGAGATTAACTGAAAAATGTTACTGAAACCAAGTATCTGGCTTTTTACCAGAAAAAAAATCATCACAGAAGTCAATATGTTCCTGCAGAATGGTTTGGGGTTGGTTTTTTTTTTTTGAGTGACATTGCTTTTCAGTAGAAAATAGGTCTATGGTAACCAGCTCTATGGTGAATCTTCTATCAAAACCTGCTTCCTTGCAATCTTGCTACCACTGTCTTCATTTAGACCAGGAGACCAGATCTAAAACAATCTGTGAACGTTGGTTACTGCGGTATTGACTCTGCTCTCTGCAGGCTGCTTTGCCAATAGGCAGTCTAGAGTGACTGGAGCCTTGCACAACACCCAGGACCTATCAGAAGTATGTGTACTCTGGGCCAAACCTTGCCCTCAGTGGGGCCAAAGGGAACCCCTCCCCATCATCCAAGGGACCAAGAGTCTAGTCCAGCGTTTGTGACCTTAAGCATCTTACTTTTCTTGTGGGTGTAAAACTTATCTTCTGGACCATCCTTAGCTCTCTTGATAATCAGTTTTCCCATTTCCACATCAACCTTGAGATGTATTTTTGAGAAAATTCCTAGGGAGTCAGCTTTCACCTATTGGAAAACAGAGACATTTTTCATAAGCAATCTTCTACCCTTCAGTAACGTGTATAACAAATGCGATGCTTGCCTGAATTCATGGACACATATCATTGTTATGCCAATCTCAGGAGACATCTCTTAAGCATTTACATGATGCTAAACAGCATCCAGGAATAGCTGTTATCTCTGTGGCAGCACAGCAAAGTTTCCAGGAACTGAGATACTGACATCAATCTGCATTCCTTTCCTTCCACATTCCTCATTAAACAATTACATTTACCTCAAAAGTGACAGGGGGGATGAGGGAGCGCCGGTGTGTTGAATCAGGACCTTCAATCAACAGTGTTTTCACCTGTAAGAGAATTTATGTGTATCAAATTGCTTTTGGTGATTCTGCAGTACACTGAGAGTAATGAAGTCAGAGCAAAGAAATCTTACTGTAGCATAGGACTGTGCTGATGAGGGACAAGAAGCATAACTAAAGAGAAAAGATGACAAGAAGGTACTATAAAATAGCTTTAAAACTCTACCTTTTCTTCAATGGAAGACAGCAAAGAAATCATCTGATTGAGTTTCAATACAATATTGACTGGACTGGCTTCACCAAGCATCTGATAACCGCAACATAGAAACAAAAAGACAGAGAGAGAGAAGCATAATTACCAAACCTGCAGAGCATGGCCTGGAAGCACAGCAGTCTTGCCCCAGGAACACTTCTCACACCTTGCAAGGAGCAGCACTTGTGCCTCTGCCGCTCTAAATCCCTAATGGGTAGCGCAAGAGCACAGAGTTTGGCTGAACATGCAGAAGTATGGGAGGGTGGAAGGGCAAATTTGCAAACCTTGTCCATAGGTTAGAGGCAGCTGGGCATGCAAGGGAGTCAGCTTGCTCCTGGGGGACAGGTTTGTATGACCAGGTCCAGGGCTCAACATACATAAGTCCTGGACTTTTGGTTTTCTGGGCTACTAGCAGGGAGAGGAAGGTGAAGGGACTTAAGTGGGCTGGGAAAAGGAAGGATTTGGCAGTGAAACATCCTGGAGTGAAGTTTATGGAAAGAGAAATGTGCAGTCCTAGCACACAGGCTGAGGGAAGATGAGGAGATGGAAGTCCTCAAGCATTCTGCTGCACTTTCCTCTGGGGCAGGAAGGGGGAGCAGGCAGAGGGGACGATGGGAGAAGTGAAACTGGGGATATAACTCACTGTGTGCCCTCTGCACTGCAGCCAGAAAGAGGCTAGAGAGAACAGAAGTGGTAACTGATCACCTGAATCCCACTGGTCATTGCTGTGCAACCAGAACCCGTCCCTGTCCCCATGCTGACAGCCACCCACACTCCTCTCTCTTTTCCTTTTCCCACCTTCCAGCCAACTTACTTGTGAGCGCTGATGGATACCAGGGTGCAGCTGCTGCTCAAACACCTTCTGGATGGATTCCAGAGATGGGAGAGTCCTAGAGGCTTCACTGGGAACAGAGACAAGACAGAGGTCTAAGGCTGCGGTTGGGTCCCTGGGTAAGTTAGCACTTAGTCTTTTTGGACAAAGCCACACAGCAGAGACTACATAGTCACACCAGGCCTGCTCTCAGCAGGTGTCATGCTCTTGTCCTCTGCTGCTTACTGCCCTCTGAGTTGGTGGGATGGGTGATGAGAGCATTTCTCAGCTGCCTTAATGACACTGCCAATGAAGGCAGCTTAGCGTTACGCAGATGACTTTACCTTGCAATAGCGGAAGCATGGCCATACTGCCTGTTCCTCAGTTCCTGTTTGGAGGTGGTAAGTTCCTAAATCTCCCCAGAAAGATGTCCTAGTCTGGGCCAAACCTCAGGACACTGTGTAAAACCAGCATCAGCCCAGCTATGCCAACTCATAGATCAAAGTGCACTCAAAAACTTCAAAGCCTGGTGAAGTTTGGTGTCTATGAATGCCACAGCAGCAGGAGCAGCTCCATTTTACTCAGGTCTTGCGTGGCTGCTGAGGCTGATGCAGGACATTGGGCATAATGTGCAAAGAGGGAACAAATTTTCAGATTTTGCAGCTCACATGACAAACAGGAGCTGGGCGCTGCGAGGGGGTGGAAGAACCAGCCTTTAATCTCTTGAGCGGACACCATGTGTGGGTTACAATGAGATTTCTTCAGCATTTCCCAGTTAGATTCCACAGGATGCTCATTTGTCAAAATGCTGTTGTGTGAATTTGGCACAGAAGCTAAGCTCTGATAATGACAAGACTTATCATGGAAAGAGCAGCCAGGGAGTGAGGTCAAAAGGAAGGTGATGGTCGGGAGCAGTGCTAGGAGGCTTGCGTTGTGCCTAGTCAACAATGGATATTAATGATTTCCCTCACTTTCCTAAGGCTGAATGGACCGGATTTTACTCCCTGGTTTTTGGGGAAAGTGCTCCAAAGCGAAAGTACGCCTGACTGAAGATTAGATACCTGTCTAGGTGCTGAACCATGGATGATTAATTGCCTAAATTAAGCACTCATGTGTGAAATTTCAGTCTGAAAGCCTTGCCACGGGGCACACAGAAGTACAAGACACTTGTAGGAATCTGGATCTGCTAAACTTAGCCTTCCAACACTAGTATTCAGCTTTGGATCACCTAGGGCCAGTGTCACTGAAAATGGCTCTGGCCCCAACCCAAGAGTCCCATTGATTTCTGCCTTCTGGGTGAAGTTCAGTTTGAAAAGAGTGAAAGGATATTTAATGTGACCAAGAGGGCAGGATGTGTAGGCCATCTCTTGCAAACACAAAGTAGCAGCTGCTTGAAGCAGTTCAGAAATGATTTCTCATGGGAAAACTGCCCTCTGTTTACAGTACAGTGCAACATGTAGCATGCGTGTGAGGATGGGGGAAGAGTGTCTGCAGGCGTTCAAACTCAACCAAACCACAAAGTGGTTTTAATTGCAGTTATAACTCCTTTGGTTTTCTTTTCTTGATAAAGGAAATATATGTAGTGATCTTCATTGAAGTGTCAGAAGCTTGTGTGTCCAGCTGTGCTTGAGCTCCTTGGTCAGAAATGGGTCCTGCACCTGTCCATGGCAATACACAAACTGCAAAATGCACAGACTGTTCACAAACAGTTGGCCCAGCTCCTCTCCAACCCCAAGGTTCACTATAAGATCTTTTATTCTCCTAATCACTGGGCAGCTCCAGTGTGCATCTCCTCTACCTTGCTAACATTGCCAGTCAGTGCTTACCCACAGCCTGGTATCAAAACAGAAGTGAGTCATCCAAAGGGCATTGGGATGCTCATTTTTCACAGTGAGGGCAGTGAGTCTGAGAGTGACCCTGCACGATGGCACAGCTGGGCTCTGGGAGGCTAGAAGAAGCCAGAACACAGCATTGCAAACCCCTCAGATTCCCAGCAAATCAGCATGGCTCAAAAACAGCCTGGGTAAGCTCAGCCACAGTGAGTGTCTGCCTGAAGAGGCTAACCCTCGGCAGGAAATTCAAAGGAGCTTCAACTCCTGTGAAAGACCTCAAGCTGTGCCAATTAACGTTTCTTCTTGTTGTTTCTTTTTTTAACCTATTCCCAAATATTGTGAAAATAATGAAATTGAACATTATTAAGAAAAAGAGGACATAGCCACTGAGGAGAAACCTAGGAATTACCTGTACATCCAGCTGGAATGCCCGCACAGCTGAAGAAAGCTGAGGTAAATAAAAACTAAACCTAAGTAATGTCACTGATTAAATCTGAGTTCAGAAGACTGATAAGGGAGGTAAGCTAAAATCCCAGACAACCTTGGAGATTAAGGCTGTAGAAAACAGTAAGATACCCAGGCATCTGACTATTAGCCAGCTGAAGCTAAGCAAATAGTTTGGTCGGATGGTAGAGATTCATGGGACAATCTGAATAGAGGGGGAGAGATTCCTCAGAGACATCTGACTGGGGCTGAAAACAGCCTGCAGTTCTGGATCTTCATGAAAAAATTAAGGCGGCAGCTCCATCTAACTAAAATAATGCAGGTATGTGGAGAAAATGCTGGGGAAGGGGGGAAGAACTGCAGGAGGACATACATTTGCATAGCTGCATGCAGCCACCAGAAGGACAGAGGACAGGCAGCTTGCCCTTTACTGTGGTGAATTGTGCCTGGGCTCAGCAGGCTTCCACCAGCAGAACTCCCTCCTCTCTGCTCTAGGATGATGCTTTGCAAAGTCCGGTCACCAGAAAAACTGACAGAAAATCTGGAAATATAAAAGGTGTCCTGGCACTTCAGAGGACTGTGGACTTGTTGCATCTCCTTTACTGCCATCCTGTGTGCATTTGTGAGGAGCAGGGTTGTAAAACCCAGGTAAGGTGACGTAGAGTAAGAAGAAATGGAAAAAGCCAGCCATCATCTGAACAGCAGTACTGGAGGTATTTTAGTAACACAAAACTCTCACTTGTGATTTCATTAGATTTTAGTTTCCATTGTTCAGGTTTATTCTTAGCTAGCCACCTGGGTCTCCCCCTCTGTGGGCGTAGAGAAGCAAAACCCCCAAGCAGGGCATGGAGAAAGGGCAGCTCTTTGCACAACCTGTCCTCAGTCCTGCCAGGGACTTGTCTGCAGGCAGCTGGCTTCTGGCAGAAGGAGCAGGGCTGTGTATTCCTCCCACTATGCCTGGCAAAACCTACACAGTGCCCACTGCTTCAGAGGAGTGATCGTGGTCCCAAGCAGATGAGCACCTCTCTCACTCCCTGCCTTCCTTCCATGGGTTAACACCAAGCATATCAGCAGTAGCCAGCCCTCATTTTAGCCCTTTCTTCAGCCTTGGCGAGCTCTAAGAGAATGAGATCAGGCCATAGCACCACCAGCCTCACTTCTAAATATGCTGGAGAGAAGGATAATGCAAGCCACAGATACACTTGTGGAAGTATGTGCCCTCTGCCATAGAGTGCTCTAAGCTCTCTAGAGAAGCATGGAATAATCTCCCCATTTGCCTAAAAGCAGAAAGGGGGGAAATCACACCCTTCCACCACAGAAGGAGGGAGGTCTGCAAGGTTTTAGTTCCCTATCAGAGTTTTCCTATTTGGGACCTGGAGGGTTTATGAATAGAAAAGGTAAAATTTGTAGAGTCTAGGCTTGCTTCTCTTTTCATCTGAGCTGGACACATCTGTGGAATATCCCCAGGTTCACAGTGCATTAGCGGGAAGGAAAATCAGTGTTTAAAACATAACTATACAACAATATGTGCTTGTTTCCATAAACGACTTGTGCTTGACAATTCTGTGGGTGTCATTTATGCTTTACCAAATTATGCAGTTAATCAGTTAGTGCATTTTTTGTTTTGCTTCTTTCTAAACAAAGCATAAAACATAATACTCCACTCACTGAAACCGCCTACAGGGGAACTTCACTGTCAGAGCTGTGTCTTTCATATAGACTTCACACCTCTCGACCAGAATCACAGGTCACGAGATCTAAATACAGTGTTTTTGAGGGTGAGCCAATCTCCTATGCCAGAAATGGAGGTTCTGAATGCATACATATGGAAGCTACATTAGACTATGGCATTACAGCATTATACTCTAATCTCCAAAACCCAGCCTCTAGTTACCTGAAGAGTCCTTTGCAAAGAAGTGTAAGTAGCTTCTTCAGCTGAGGAAGATTGCTTGAGCCAGTCTGCACCATCTCAAAATCAGTGATGATGTGAACTCTCAGGTAATCCTGGATAAGTTTAAGATGCTCTTCAGAGACACTGTGAAATAAACAGACAGGTCAGAAGTCAGCTCTTCTCTCTGCTCCCAAATATCACACAGCTTTATTATTTTTCTGAAACTTCCACTGCCAGCACAGACAGAGGAAGGGGTGTTTGCCTTGGATTTCGGTGTAAATATGCAGTTCTCAGAATTGGATCCCCCACCATACTTCTGACACCTTCTCCTCTTTCTCCTTCCCCACCCCAATTCTCTCATCCATGACTGCTGAGCTACCATGCCGGGGAATTCTTGTGATGCCCGGCTTTACAAAGCCAAGGGGGGATCACTAGCCTTGGCAGGTAAAGCCAGGCTGCTGTGAGGTCACTAATAGTCAGCAGCACAGGACCTCTGGGGAGATGAAGACTCCCTTTCATCTCAAGTGCCACCTTGAAGGTTTAACTCCAAACAATCCAAAACAGTCTTAGCGAGGCTCAGACCACAGCTCTACAGGATGTTCCCCTCCTTCATGTCTCTGTGGTGCCTGAACACCAGCACCACAAGGAAGGATGAACCAGGCAGACTTTATGTGCTCTCTTGTGCCCTGACAAATGCTGAAAGTTCCAGCTGGCTGCTTAGCAGATGAAATGGTGCAGGCAGCTGAACAAAACTGGGTTTCTCCCAGTCAGCCAGCTGCTACCAGGCCACCACCACAGGACCGGCGTTGCCACACATGACCACTGTTTGCTCACAGCCTCCCACTGCCTTGCCAACAGGCATGACTTCTGATTTTATTTTTATTTTATTTTCAGACTTTGAAGATCTGGTCATTAAATGTCATGCGGCTTCCTCTAAGGCTGCGGTGCATGTCCATGTTTGACACAGTTAGCACATGGGACAATGTGAGTCAGACCTGCAGCTGGAGTAAATCAGTACGTATGAGTACCTGGAAATCCATGCACAAGTTTATTCTTTTTGAGGGTGGACTGGTACTTTCTGACACAATCTGCAGATTAGGCACATGGCTAATACATCAAGTTCTCTCAAATGTTACCATTCTTTATATTAGAAAACTATACCTCAGTGGAGAAAGTCTATTGGTGATTTTAATACTTCAAAAAAGTATATTTTTCTTCTAGATGACAGCTGCACTGTAAAGAGTAGCCAGCTCACTGTAGATCTGATTCTGTTCTTCATTTGGAGTATAAGTAAAGAGTAGTTTTGCTGAATCTAATGGATCCTTAGCTATCCCAAACAGAGAGGCCCAGAAGGCGCAGAGCTGGGCTGAAGGCTGATTCTGCAGCCCTGTGACTTTCCATCCTCACCTGCTTGTGTCCTGGTACTGCAGTCGCTGGAGTAGTGTCTCAGAAAGGGACAGTTTATTAACATCTGCCACCCTGGAGTTTTCAGAGAGAGAAGATACCTCCTTTGTCTCGCTGATCGGCAATGCCATGAGGATGTTGCGTGGGGGCAGGATAGGAGGCGTGGGTACCAGGTCTGGCAAGGAGGAAGGGAAAGGCACAGTCATCCCAGCATGGCAGTTTGACCTCCTCCCCCTCACCCACAAGCAGGACAGTCACTGGCTGTCACTGCAAGAACCATCCATTCTGAACAGCCTCTGATTTCAGAACTGGAAATTTCAGGGCTCAACACTGGCCCTGTCCTGTTCTCAGGGATGTCAGTGATCTGAGACCAGCAGGTAGAGCTGCCAGGCCTGGACCTCATGTGCAGGTAGTGTATGCCTCTGCCTGGTACTGTAGCCTCATCTGAGTTGGTTTGACTGTCCCATCTGCACAGGAGCTATGAAGGTTAATTAATTACTTTTAATATAATGCTTAGAGAACATAGCTGTACCTCATCCATATGATTACCATTACCATGGAGATCTTCTGCTAGGGCAGAATGAATGGAGGGGCATGATGGAAAGAGCACAAGAAGTTGCTAATGGAAAGATGTGGACAGCTGAAGTAAGCACATACAGATGGAGAAACTAAATCTCATAATCCAATAGCCAACAGAGGGGCTGAGTATCCTGCCATGTCTTCCGGCATCAAGTTGGAAGCACAAAGAGTTTTCCTGCTCTGTCATCCTGCTGCTAAGCATACTTCCTTCTCCTAGGAGAAGAGTGGGTTCGTCTCCCTTTATCCCAACCATGGTTGCCTTTCTTTTCACACCAATTGCTCCAACACTTTGTTACACCTGTCATATGTAGCTGGTTGAGTTGTGAGGTTTTGTTTGGTTATTTTCTAATGGTGGAGTTTTCATTACAAAAAGATACCCAAAACTGATCCATTGCTCCTGGGCAGAGGCTGTGACTCACCAAGCCCCTGAAGCACTGAGCAACAGCACAGTTAAGTGGTCCATCTGCAGAGTATCTGGGTGCTCGTCTTCCACCTCTGCAATCCTATGTGTAAGATGGCAGCCATCTATCAGCCCTACACGGCTCCAGCACGATGGCACCAAAGAGTCTTAACAAAAATAAATTCTGTACATGAACAGCCCAGCCTCAGTGATAATATCTCTTAATCTAGAGTCTCTTCATCTTGGCTAGAACTTTATTCCCTGCTGCTTGCCTCTCTGTGTATTATTTTTGCTGTAGCTCCCTCCCCCGCCCTGAGAGCTGGAGACTCAGTGCAGCTGGCCAAAAAGCAGGAACATCTTTCCTGAGCAGCTTTGCAAAATTTTGTTCTGTTTCTTCATGAGAATTGCATACTGAAATCTTCCAGCTCCTCTTAGAGATTGATTGGATTGCATAAATGTACACAGGCACATCAATCTGCTTTAGTGCACATGCCTGTCTGTCTGTCACAGGACTGTGTCCTTAGACAAGTTTTATTGTAATGCTCATAGTTTCTGGACAGACATCAGAAAGGACAGGAAGGATGGCTCTGTGGGCGTGACCTTCCCCTGGGATTCAGGAGAACAATGACAGATCCAAGGGATGATCCAGGAAAAATCCAAGGAACTATCCAAGACCAGTGAGTGACAGGAACCCACAGTGACATTTCATATAAAATAGTTGGGATGATGCCAATCACACTGCTTCATCATACCTCTGCCTCTATGCACAGAGTTAGACTGTGACACTGTGGGATCTGTGCCCTCTGGTTATGACTATTAGAAACGTCCTCTAGATCAGAGCAGGTAACAGGGCCTGAGTTTCAGATGACCCAAGACCCACAGCAGCTGCAGATATGCAGCACTGCAGAGAGATGTGCTCTGGGTCTCTAGGGGAGCATCTCTGCTGCTGAGACAGTGGCCCTGTAGAGACATGTGAGATGGCTGAACTGGAGTTCAGATGAAGAACAACAGATAAGTCAGCTCTGCACCTGATACAATGTACTTCTGCAGAGAGTCTCAATGCATTCCCATAGATGAGGTAAAATGGTGCTCCAGATGTGGTACCACCCCAGAGCCATGATGACTCCCTGCCTCAAGGTCTTGCCAGCTCAGGTCTCTCTATGCCCTGCTCTATTTTATTGCATACATGCTCTAATCCCCCTGCCTGCACTGCACATCTCCAGTACAGAGTAAGTGTCAAGGGTCTGCATCACCAAGTCACATCATGGGTTTCTTACCAGCATCCTCCTCTGGTTCATCTGCAGCTTCCTCCTCTTCCCGTGGCACTGGATATTTAAGGTGCCACACCAGGCCCATGTTCTCTTTCTTGTAAAATTCTATCAGTTCCTCCAAGGTCTCGAAACACTTCACAGGAACACCCTCTGATGCCTGAAACAAAACACAGAGGCTGCCATGGTCTGGGATTTTCTACCACAGAAACACTGCTCCTCACCGAAGTAAAAACAAAGTCATAGAGAGAGAAAAACCCACGCCTGCTGTCCAGAGAAAGCCAGCCCAGCTCTCACTGCCCATCTGACCACAGGCTCTGTGCAGGACGACTCCTGCAGTACAAACAGAAACAGATACACACACACGTTCCAGCCAGCGTCAGCAAAAATGGCAACCTCAAAGATTCACTGAAGCCAAATTGAAGAGCTCTTGTTTGATTCAGTGTGCTTGGCTTCAAAGCAAAGGAAGACTTTAAGAACAAAAAATTCTCCCAGATTAATTTTACATTCTCTCTTTTACTGAGCATGAAACTCCCTGGACTGTGTTATATTTTGTGGTATCCAGGAATATTTTTTCTGTGAAATTGCAAGATAAACAGTCTAAATCTAGATGGGAGCATCCCTTCCAGGATTCAAAGGCTCAGAACTAGGCTCAAATGGAACAAGCTAGCAAGGTACCATCACATAAAAAAATGCTCAGATGAAGATTTAAGAAGTGAAGGCTCAGGGGACAGCTAGGACTGGGAACGCTTCAGGCATGACATCGAGCTTGCCAGCTGAATTTTAACTGTGACTAAACCGGTTTCTAGCACAGCCCTGGCCACTAATCTCAGGAAATGGATAATTGCAGAGGGCAAACACAGAGGTAAGGTTTTAGAGGTTTTCAGAGGCAAAGCTTTAGAGTAATTACATCTATGCATTGACAGGAATGGCAAATTTGCTGGATTCACCAGCCAGGAACAGCCCTACCAAAGACAGAGGAATTATTGGTCACGGCTCAGCACAGATCTCCTGACTAAACCTGCATTACCTCCAGAACTGCACTTCAGTACCATCCAAACCCCAGGCAACAGCAGCATGTAACCAAACCTCTGATCACTCTTCATGGACCATGCTGTTCCTGGCAGGGTGCTCTTTTTCTGAACAAAAGGTTTTCCCAGAGAAACCAACCCAAGAAAATCCCATCTACACATGCAGCAAAACATCAAGGAGCAGGGGCAGAACGGTGCAGAGTGGATGTTTTCCAGACCCACAAGACTGTTGTTCTTGGCTTAAAAAGAGCAACACTGAGAACTATTCACAAGTGGGGATACAGCAGCAGCAGGCAATCAAAAGGAAGACCTGATGACCCTAATGGCAGGCTTGACTTGCCCTGTTTTACATGCATAAAGCTAGATTCTGCACAGGAAACATGGTTAGTTAATAGCAAACTAAAGCTTTGCCTCCGGTTTGAAATAACTTGTTACGCAGCCACACTTCAGACATTCTGCCTTTAGACATGCCTGCCATAACAGGCTTAATGTTTTAATTTCTTTTTGGATTGCAATTACTGGCTGTAAAAATTGACACACATGAAGTTTTAAGATGAGTTTGAAAAAGCTTATTTACTTGCCATTTGTGATTGCCCAGTTTCTTGTTCTCTGTGAACTTTTTTGTTGAAAAGGCAAATGCAGCAAAACCAAGAGATTCAAGAAGAGAAATGCTGGCATTAACCACAGTGAGTGGCACACGGAAAAATGTCTTCAGTGAGACCTAGCAGCAACAAGATTTCTTTTTCATTTTTCCTAAAGAATAAAATCTCAGGCCATAAATTAAGGCAGTGCTTTCAATACTTGAACCACATTTGAAGCCTTCAGTGCCCTCAGGCTTGTCATCAAAAATACCTTTCATTTTTAACTAGACCTGCATGTCTTTAAAGGCACAGCAAGACATATTTTCATACCCAATCTGTGTGATGTTTCTGAGAGCTTTGCCTTTACAGCCTCCTTTTCTGTCTCCCAGGTGTTGCTGCATTTATTGAGTTTTATTATTCTCGTACACTGGAAAACATCACATTCAGCATGAAGGCAATGCTTGGGCAAACACTGGATATTTTTTTCGTGAGGCCAAAGGTGTTGAAACAAATCACTGGTTAAAACTTGGCATGGCCGTAACAGCATAGGCCACATCCAGCTCTGCCAGAGCAGCACAAACTCAGCATAATCGGAATAACTTCTGATTTCCAACAAATGCAAATATAATGCCTTGGTCCTTCCAGATGCTTCTGGTTCTTGATGTCAGCTGTGAAGGCCAGGAATCAGGGAAAACTGTCAAAGAAAGAAAGCACTCAGCTCTAATCCACCATATGAAAGGATCTTGAAATCACAGTGCTGCACTGGGACAGACCTGGAATAGTTCATCCAGCTGCTTCCATGTTTCTCTGATCATCTTTCCTGAAGTACGTTCCTCTACTCTGAAATCTCAGTTTTTGTGATTACTTCAGTGGCGGTGACCAGCAGTTCTCCTGGCAGCACAGAGTGCACTGGCTGCAGGATGCAGCACGCTCAGCCTTTGTGCCCAGCCCATGGCAGTGTTCATCCTCTGGACTCAAACTGCCTGGACTGCCTTATTTTGAAATTTATTTTAACTTAAACAGTCACTAATCCCAAAGTGAGGTGCAAGACCTGCCCACCACTTACAGCACCCATAGGTGGGCTGGAGTTCATGAGAGCGGAGGCTTGTGATAGTTTGCTTTGACCTAAGCTACCCAAAAGGGTCCATGGAAAAAGGCATCAGTCCCATCAGAGTGTACACTCAGACCCTAAAACACATGGAGACTAAACAGGATGGTCAGGGCTTGCCATCTGCATCTTTGCAGGAGGAGAGCTTTGCCATCAGTGCTCTCTCCCACCTCTTGAATTACTGCAGCCTACCCTGCTCCTCCTCTTTCCAAAGTTGTCTTCACAATCCTACTTCATTTTCCGAAGACCTCCCTGTCTTCCTGCTTCCCCAGAACCCCCTGACTGATGACTGGCCACACAGCCCCCCATCTTGCCCCTGCACAGCATCCCTCCCACTCCCAGTGCCTAAACACCATCTTCTCAGCCTTGTGTTGCCTCTCAGCTCCTGCTCTCTCAGGGCGCCTGTGAGAAGATGGATTGCCCTGCACAGCTCTTTTCAGGCCAAATGGAGCCTTGATGCAAGTGGGAGGAAAGGCTGAATTAGCACTTTTTGCTGCCAAGGATAGTTCAGTCCCTGAAACTGTGCTGGTCTCTGTGGTAACCAGAAGAAGCAGCATTTTGTAACAGGCCTCCTTCCTCTAACTCATTGCACCGCATTTCGAGAGCGGACTGAAGCCTGTTGTCCAGCTCAAATTCCCCAGAGTGGCCCTAAGCCTTGGCTCACATGCAGGCTTAGCGGGATGCACATGCAGACAGGCCACACTGCTAGCACCCCTTCTACCCTGGTAGCACAGCTGGCTAGCCTGGCAGCCAGCCCACCACCTCCAGCCACCTCTCTTCATGAACCCTGCCACCTCCTCTCTCAAGAATAGCTAGGATTTGTGGCCATGTGGAGAAGTTGAGCTTTGCATGTATCCAAATCCAGCTGCTCATTCCCAAAGAGGTGCAGTCACCATCCCAGAAGTGCCAGCTCTTCTGACAGCCCACCTTCTCCAGACCCATTCAAGGCAAAAAGGACCAACTCCCTACCAGCCTACAGTAAAAATAAAGGATGGCACTTTCCTATTTTAAGACAGAATGCAACAGGGAGCTCAACATGTGTCCTGAGCAGCTGAGCAGCTGCACAGGGGCAGCGAAAGCTGCAGTAACAAAAGAGAGAACTTGGTGGGGCTGGGAGCTCCAACCATCCGTGGCCAAGCGCAGAGGGAAGGAGGGGGCAGCCCCAAACCTGCTCTACTCCTGATCACAGTAGGGGAGCCCAAGGACCCTCCCCTGCACCACAAAAGCCACAGCAGCGGCACTGCCTCACTACACATCAGCTTTGCCATCACAAGAGTGAAAGCAAAGATCACTGGATTGTTTGCCCTCATTTTCTTTTGTATTATAATTGTTATTATTTGCAAGGACCTCAGCAGAGGAAGCGTCCGGGAAGGGCTGTGCCCCTCCAGCACAAAGCAGTGCCCAACAACTCTCCCTGCCTGTTTGCTTGCACTATGAAATGAGCTCCTCTCTGTTCAAGGCACCCCCCCAGATTTCCCCACTCCCCCCAAGAGAGCAGGGCATGCCGCTTTGCACTACCTCCCTCTGCACAGAGGCACAGCAAAAACTAAATATTGTTTGAATTGGGACAGAGAACAGTAAAAGCAAGACCTCGCTGCACTTGCCTCTCCCCTTGGGGCAAGGACAAGAACAAAGCCTGCGTAACAGACATAAGTCATGTTGTTCAACACACAGCTGCAAGGTGCTCAGATACTACTAGTGATGAGTGCCATGTGAGCTCCTCCAAACCCAACAGCACATAACTTTGCTACCAGCCACAGGGCAATAGAACCATCCCTCAGGCTGTGGGGTGTTCCCAGCCCAGCAGTGCCCAGGACCAATGGGATGATGCCTGCGCAGCATCAGTTTAACACAGAAAAACTGTTTTGGTGGTGTTGCAGCTAGCACTCATGTTGCTGGATGACCTACCTGAAGGCTGGTCAGACAATTTTCATTGCCACTAAGCAAGGAAAACAGCACATAGCTGGAACATATGCTTCCTTCACACTTGAACTTGTGGCAAAGGTTTATAGGTTAGGAAGGAAAAGCAGCGATGGACAGTAAAATACTGGCCGTGAGTCGGTCCGCATCTGGTTGCAGAGCGCATTAGCAAGAACTGGACTGGTGGGACACTGTGAATAAACATTCTCAAGACAACCACGCTGGATGGCAAAGGAGGAGCGAGGCAAAACGGAGCCTAAACTTTATGCAAACTTGCTCTGGCTTTTGAGACAGAGAGCAGACACAGAACAGGGCACTGCAAACAAAACCGAGCAGGACAGGGCAGTACAGAGCAGCCTGGAGCCACCCGAGCAGAGCCAACAATGAAATCCACTTCCCGCCCCCCGCCTTCATTTAGTAAGTAACTATTTCCTCGGGGTTATCACAGGATAGATCTTGTTTTAATTGCAAAGTGAATTGTTTCAAGTCATTAGAAACGTGGATGGCAAGTGTCATCTCCATGGCAACACACCATGTCCCCAGAAACTGGCTCACACAGCTCACAGGACATTGGAGCCCTGTGAAGGGCTGGCTCTCCTTCCACGGGTGACTCCTCCAGCATCACTGCCCATACCTCTGCTTTGTGCTGACCACAGCCGTAACGTACGGAAGGGAAACACCTAGTGAACATATGCAACATAGGGAACAATCCCTAAACCAGCAGAATTGCACAAAGGAATCTGGATAATAGTGAATCAGAGACAATGCAGCAATTTTACAGTGGGAAACAACATCAGAAAAAGCCTGTCTTTCTAAGATCTATTAATGAGAGTGTCATATGAGATGCAGGAAGAAACCCTTGTGCTGTACTTGGTGCCATAAGGCCTTAGCTGAACTGCTGTGTCCAGCCTGGGGCATCACTTTTTAAGGAACCGAGGTCAAAATACCATGGAGAGTCCCAAGAAAAAATTATGAGTATGGTTGAATTTTTCCCAAGGAAAAATTGCAAGGATGGCTGAAGAGTTGGAAAATGTGATTTACAAGGAAAGCTCAGAAGAAAGGGACTGGCATGATCTGGCAAAGGGACAGCCTGGAGACATCACAGCAGCAGTCTTACAAGTTTTTAAATCTCTTATAAATAGGATAGCAACCAGCTGGGCTGCAGGTCCACCAAGAACAGCAGATGTGGCTGGCTTACTTTGCAGCAGAGGAGGTTTAGATTAGATCTCAAGGAACCTTGCCATGCAGAGACAGTAAAGTCAGGCTACACAGGGAGAGTGTGTGTGCATATCTCTGGAACCATCACAGTGCAGAGTACCCAGGCATTCCTCACAGCTGGCTTGCGAGCACCTGATCCCGCCTCAGCCTGAAAACAGGGCAAACGCTGGGCTCAGAGACCTCACAAGGCCTCCTGCTGCCCCTAATTCTGTGACTGTGGGAAGCCCTCTGCAAATCTCCCTGCTGCCCCTTTGCCCAGAGCCTGCTGTATCCTTGAAGACGACAGGTAAAACTGAACACACCCCTACTTCTCATGACCAGCACAGCCATTTCAACTGCATCCCAAACTGCGGACTCTCAGATCTTCCACGTCCTTCTGACTCCAGTCCTTTTTGGCTGGAAACCTTCTTTCCCACAGCATGTCTTTGTGTCTCCTGTCCTCCAGAAACTGCCCTCAGTTCTGCAGGTCCTTCCAATTATCAATTTCCTTTCCATCTTCTATACATTCACTGTACAATGGTTTAACAAAACTAGCTGCAACTTGTTCCTGCCTTCATGCTGAATGGGCTTCTGGGTTCTTTATATCAGCAAAATAGATATAACTAAAGCCTTTAATCACTGGTCTTTGGTTAAATCTTGTGAGTTCCTTTCCAAATTCATCCACCTCAATTTTCAGCAGGTTTTTGTATGGCTGAGATCATCTAACCTTCCTTTGTATCTGGTGTAAAAGGGCCAACAGGGCCCAGCCTAAGTCTCCTCTCCATTATCTCCAAGGAATGCCATCTGGCCAAAGGAACACCTTGACAGAGATACTCCAAACACAGGTTTGCTGAGAAGCAGCTCTGAACATACCTTTAAGAGAAGTTACAAGTGGCATACAAAGACATAAAGTGAAAAGATATTTAAAATATGTAAAGTCAGTGCTAAGCCAGGCAAGGAAGCAGTTAAATTGGGGTTCATTACAACAATTGTATAAATAGATGGCACAGGAAGTCTGGGGCCCTCAGAAGGAAGAGGAAGTGTTTTCCTTTCCTGAGCCAAGGCGCAAGGAGGAACTAGGAAACTAGTCATCTGGTTATATTGCTTAAGGCCAATCTTTTTTAACCAGAGTGCCTTAAAACAGGTATTGAAACCCATATATAGGCATTTCAGTAACAGTCAATAAGTTTTCAAAGTTATAAAATTCTTGCAATACCCACCAGCTTCAAATGGAAGCTGAAAATCGGGTCGCTTCTACTTTGGTGCAAAAGGCTGGCAGGAACATTTTTTTTTTTTTTAAATTCATTGCGTTCCTGGTTTGGGAAAAAGTTGTCTTCAAGACTGTCTGTTAGCTAGGAAGTCTAGGTGGCATTTTAAAATTTACTTCTGGCTCTCATATAGGCAAGCTTTTATATTTCACTAAAGAGCTGAATAAAGAGCTAAGAAATTCCCGGTAAATTATTTTTTACAGCATTTTAAAGTCACCTGGTTGTGTTTCAGTTCTATTTTGTTAGAAAAATAATCTTAGTTTTTGATCAAATCTTGTTCTAAGAAATTTCAGAAGCATTTCACAGGAAAGGGATCATAGGCAGGAATCACAGCTGGGAGAAACAGCTACTTCCCAAAATACAAGGCACCCAGAAATGTGCTCTATTTGGAATGTAACACCTGGGGCTGGGTAGCAATGGGGCTCACTAGGAGTGTGAAGGGAGAGGAGCAAGTGTGGGGGGATCCTGTGACATGGAGTGTTGGTAAAGGAGTGGACTTTAATAAGTGTTGGGAACCTGTGAGCTGGCAGGGGAGTTGGGATGCTGGATAAAGCTCAGCGAGAGGGTCTCTGGTAGAGGGACTGAGTACAAGAGAAGAGGCAAGGGGAGGAGTCCAGGGAACCTGGGGAGAGGATGCTGGTGGGTGGTCAGAGCAGTGCCCCCTCATCTGGAAAAAATCATGTGAATTTGGGGAAGAATGGCACAGTGTAAGTGCCATTGTAAATTATGTAACTTGAATAATGTTGGAGAGAATAGAAGGTGAGTAGTCACTGTCTCCTCTGAGATGAAAGATGGTGAAGGCTTTCGTGTCTCCTTCTGCATAGGGTTTGGTCCTGATGCTTGTTTGCTTATTCATGTCACTTTTGGTACAGTGGCCTTTTACATTTAAGACTAAGGGTGGAAATCCTGGAAATCAGAGAGTTCTGGGAAAGAGGGCTTCAGAATTTCCAAATGAGATTATTCACAGAAAGAAACAAGGAACTGCAACCTAATAACAACTAAATACATGCTACTTCTAGCTTGTGTTCCTGGCTGCAGATCAGACATCCAAACAAAAAAAAATGAGTTAGAAAAGGAAAAAAGTGAAGAAAATTACTAGGTTGTCCATTCTATAAAGTTTCATCTGTTCCTCAAATGCAGCTGAAGAATACCATTACACACTGCCTCTAACACAAGCTCCATTTCTTTAAGCATAATTCTGACTTAAGAGACACTGTATGTGAATTACTGGCACAGCATCATAATCCCTATCTTCTCATATGTATTAAAAAAATAGAAACACCAAAAATTTTTCACTCTCTTTTACCCTAGTCTGTTAAAAGTCAGCACCTCCTTCCTTGCTTGCTTGCAATAAGTGCATGAAATGTGAATGCTGTTGCTCCAGCTGGAAACAAGTCAGCCAAGTGCAAATAAGCGTTCTTGCCTCCATTGCTAACTGAGCAGGAGGGCACATCATGACTTCACTTCCAAATTGCCTGGTACAATGCAAATCTAGACTTGAATCCTGAACTCCCTCCTGATCCAATTTTGGCCAAAATGGCCGTCTCACTTTTTCCTATATGCAATGTCATGGAACAGGCTTGGGAAGCAAAATGCATTTTGCTCAGCTCATTTTCAAATTCTTAATATATTCTGTGTGTAGAACGTAAGCCCAGTTTGAGTTAATTGTAAAAAGATCCTGACTGTCGTATCTACCACTTCTGATCTCTTCTGGCCCTGCAAGAGTTTTCCTCTCTGTGATCCCATTCAGGCTTTTTTCTGGCAGCCCAAAGATTGGTCGTGTTCACAGGTAGGCAGTGCTCCCATCACAGAACTGGGACACTTGCAAATTAAAAGAGTCTGTTGAAGTGAAGGAAAATTTAAAGGAGTTTTCAGCAGAGTATAGATGACTGCCAAATTTTTATCTCAAGTTCCTGTTAAAATTCTACACCCTAAAAAACCCCATAAGTTCTGGAAGGTAAAGGATCTATAAAGGTCTTTTGAACAAGTATTCTCCCACAAGATAAAGACATAGGTCATAAAAATAATGGACTCAGCTCCTTCTTAAGGACTCCATTCCACTCTGCTCTAGCACTCCACAATTAACACAAAAAGTGTGTTAATTGCCAAATATCTAACTAATATAGTTAGATACAAGCTAGTAAGTACATCAAGCAATTGCAGGAAGCATCAACACCTTGTACTTGAGGTACTCCTTTGCACTAAATAAAACATTCAAACACTAGCCAGCAAAAAAGATTTTAGCCACAAAGCATATTATGATCCAACTCATAGCACCAAGGGAAACCTCCTGCGCAACCAACCCTTTCAGCATTTCTCTGTGTTATAATAAATAAGATTTATCAACAACAAGCACACAACAGCATGGTTCCATGACAGAACATGAGGGACGGGTGGTAAATTTAGCTACAGGGTGCAAGTCAGATGAGCTGGTGATGAATGAGCAAGGACTGCAGATCCATAGGGATCTGATGAAATTATTTTAGCACTTCTGTAGTGTGGGGGTAGAATTTAAGTTAAAGTTTTGGAGTACGCTACTTCTAACAACTTCTGCAATTTTATCACAAGCCTTGTGCTTTTTGGTTTTCCACTGAAAAGTTTCAGCACTTGAAGTAAAATGAAAATTTCCATTTTCATTTCTTCGTAAAGTATCTAGCTCTAGTGATTACGAAGACAAGCTTGAACACAGGTCTTCAAGAGCTAGCAAGGCCACCAAGGCAGCAAATGTCACATAGTCATCATTTCTGAAGGCAGTTCATGAAGGTAATTTTTCTGATTGTCAGCGCTCACTGCTGGCAGTAACTGAGCTGGGGAAACTATTGCACGCCACTGATACTTGCTTCTTGGTGGAAATTCCCAAGCGTCCTTCAGGTTTTCCCTCTACAGAAGGCAATAAATACATCTCCAGGCAACAGTGTGTGGGGTTTGAAGCCCTACAAGAAAGAACTTTTCCCTGAGACAGTTGAAGCCATGCCTATGCTGGCTCTGCCTGCACAGCAGGGCAGGACCCCTCAGCTCAGGTCAGTCCTACCCTATGTTTCTCGGAGTTTCTTCTAACCTGTGCAGGCAGACAGTGGCAATCAGCTCTCTGCTTTCCCTATTGTCTTCTGTGCTGAATGGATCCCAGTTTCAACAGACACCAAGCACTAAATATGCATGAATTACATAAAATATCCAGTGGAAAAGAGAAAATTTAAGATTAAAGAAGTTATACTTATTGAAGATAACCTGCTGAAGTGAAGCAATGCAGACAGAAGGTATATAAACCAGCCATGTTCACCATGTTACACTGCATAACTTTCTGGGATTGCATAACTAAAAACCATGCACAGATAAGTGTGAGCACCTTTGTGTTACAATTTCCTGTCTTCAGCCTGAAAAATTTCTCAGGCTTTAAGCTACAGCAACTGTTCTCTATTTTTGTGACACTAAGGGTGACCGCTCATCCTTTCCTTCAAGGGACTGTCCCTTATTTCATTCATTTCATTCATTCAGTTCTGGAATAAAAATAGCAGATGTGATGTTACAATTGTTTTGTTAAACTTTGCCCCCTAAAATTGGACCCAACTCAAGGTTTCTGGTTTTGCATGTACAGAGACGTGGCATGCAATGAAGACAAACTTCTGGAAAGGCTACCTAGTGCTTCTGTGAACAACCAGTGCTTGCTGCATGTGGGTTCTACCATGTCCCATCACAAAGAATACTTCATACTGAGACTTTTAAACAACACAGGTCACTACATGCCTGTCAACTTTTGGAAAATGAGATCTAATACAGAGTTATCTGGAAATTTTAATTTACGTGTAAGAGCCTGCTAACAGAGGGCAACCTCAGCCCATAGAGAGCTTGGCTATACTTTGTTCATGGGGTTTGCTGAACCCATCTGTGCTGCATGTTATCTTTTAAAATACTGGAAAAGGAGAGCTTTATAGCCCTGTGGTGGAAAAGAAGGGAACTAACTTAGACTTTTGGAGGAAAACCATGATGGAAAACTGTCAGAAGTTATGAATTGAAGGTAAAAGAAGTCAGACAGCAGGGCAAAGATCTGGGAAAAACTGAAAGCTGTGTTGTGACTACATTCTCTCAGAGAAACTCTGAAATGACTGACACTGAGCTCTCTTTGCTATAGTCTGTTTCATTTCCCTAAACCATCTTGGCATTTGAAATCAAGTCCTGTGCGCTTTGCATTTATGCAGCAATGTGAAAACTAAAGGATTTTAAAATTTCTTTTAGAAGTTCATGAAATAGCTTCAATCAAAAGGTAAATTTGAAAAGTATTGGTGGAGCAGACCTCCTTTACCTAAAACAAGTACAACCAGGACAATATTTTAAATTCAGCATGTTGTTATTTAAAGGTCAGTGTATCTTTATAGTTTATATGAGCAATAAGCTGCAGTGCATGTAGGGTCTGTTGGTCCCACTCCCTAAGGCTGCAAAGGAGATTAAGATCTAACTGGAGCCCAAGTATTATTTGAGACCTGCTGGATAAGTTACATCTCTGCACGAGGGACAAAGCCTGCACTGATGTATCTCCTCAGCAAATCAAGATACATCTCTAAAGAAGAAAGGGCATCACCCTGTCAGTAACAAGTGCAGAAACGATTTTGTACAGACAGTGATATTTGCCATAAGACTCAATGTAAAATTCAATAGCAATTTTTTCCAAGACTCATTCTTATCTTAAATGATCAGGACAAAAAGCCTCATCTAGCATCAACAATATATTAGCTTCTCTTTCTTTGAGAAAACAACTCAAGATTTGCCCGAATACAAGTACTTTTCTCTGTGACCCATCATGTCTTAAAGCACAGAAGCAATAAAGGATAGTGCTTCATTACCATGCAGCTGAAAGCGAAATAATGTGTTGTCTCCCTGAATATTTAAATTCCGTTATTAAGCTTCATCGGAAGTCTTTAAAAATATAAAAAGAATAAGACAATCAAATGGTTTAAACATTTGCAACTGGTAATACTAAAGCTAACATCCATCAACTTACTGAAAAATGAGAATATTTTCTTGTTTATAATGTTGGTTGCTTAAGTTTTCAATTATTTTTCCTTATCTGCCAGAAGAGGTTTAGAATTTCAGGAAAATTTTCCTTTTGCTGTCCTGAAGGTGTTGAGGTGTGTGTCTCCAAGATGCTCATCTCAATTAGGATTATACATTTGGCCTCTCAAGCATAGACTTCAGCTAATTTGAAAAGCCTATTTAAAACCCCCCCACCTTTTTAGTTCTCCGTCCCTGAGCAGAGGTTACTACCCCTTCCTTTGAACTGTGCCCACTGAAACGGTTGATTTGGGATGGAAATATCTGCAGGGGGGTAAGGGGAGAGCAAGAGCTTCCTAAAATATATTTGCTGCTGGAGAAAGTTCCTGTGTCTTTGGAGGCTGAGGCTCCCACCATCTCCCTGCCACTCATTCCTGTCCCCCAGCCAAAGTCTCTGCCCTTGTTTTGTGCCAAGAGCAAACTCGATTGTTTGGGAACTTGAGCTCTGGTAGAAGGAACTGAAAGATCCAGCGGGGTAGGAAAGAGCTGCTGGGTATGTGGTTGTGGGTGGTCAAAGCCTTTTGAAAGGAGAATACGGTGAAGCAATTGTTCTTCTAAACTGGCATTTGTTAAACTGGTTACTGTTTAACAGCCCTAATCTTCCTCTCCTGAATCTTAAAGTATTTTGCAGTGCCTTGAAGTTGCTTTTGCACAGTTAGTGAGGATTGCCTATTTGCAATTTTCAGTTGTTTCAGCATGATGAAGGCTTAATGACATAACACATTTATTGCAGGGCAAATTGTAAGAGGAATTGATTACATTCTCTGGCATTTCACTCTTTGGAGTGAAATTTTACCTGAAAGTACATCCAGATAAAAGGAAAAGGGATTTCACTTCATGGCATGCATTAGCTTTCAAATACCTGATTTAATTTTTTGAAGCTTGAAAAAACAAAGTAATCATATCACTTTCACCTGATTTCAACCATCTTCTCCAAACCTTTTTTTTGATATTTTCAGGAAACTGGAAACATTCTGCAAGGGTTCAAACTAGACAAAAGCTGGATATGGTTTGTTTGTATGAAGAATTTTGTATACTGAGAGATTCAGGAGCAGGAACATGCATGTTTCAGGAAATACCTAGTTCTCTTATTAAATGCTGCTTCTTTCAGTTTTTCAAAACCTGTGAAATGCATTATGTTTATTCCTACCTCAGACGCAACAGCGGAAAAAACATTTTCCTTGTATAAACAGATTTGGGCAGTTTGCAGAAACACAAAGTACACAGATTTCACTAAGCCCTGACTGCAAATTATTTCCAGTCCTACATGTGAAGACTGTAAAGAGTTTTAAAAACTGACTTAAATAAAAAATATTGAAAAATATTCCAATCAGAATATCTACCATTTTCTGTAATAAAATGAAGCTTAATATAATTATGTATTCAGGCATACTAGAAATATGTTTCCCTAACCATGTTTTGAGACACCGTTCCTAAGTATTATCCGGTTATCCCCTTGTCCCTTGTTTCAATCCAAGAAAAGTAATCACCCGATTTATACCTCAGCCCTTCAGTGCCAGTAAAGTACCACAAGCCCTGTGGTAGTAACTTGCGTGAAATCAGTTCCATTCTTGGCATTAACTTTTTGTGAAATGTACTGTTATGCATAAAATCCCACTTTCCCATAGAGGCTCTGCACACCAATGAGCTCCTTCTTGACTCTTCAGTGTGGTCCTCAACTCCAAAGTTCTGCTAGGACTCTGTTTCATCTTAAGACTGAAATGCACCTCCTGGTTCTTTCCCTTCCCCTTGACGACCTCCTCTCTGCTTCCTACTGAAATATTCCCTCCAAGCCTCCCATGCCCCTCTGACTCTCATGCAATGTGGCTGTCCCTTCCCCACCCCTGCAGCAACACTTATCCCCCTGGGACTCCCAGGGACACTGGCAGGCACAGTGTGGTGCTGGCACACCTTTCACCTTGACAGCACACCAGCCCAAATACACGCATGCCTGCTCACCAAGGTACACCTGCCTGGAGCAGGGGCTGTCCAGCCGGTGTGCCCCAGCACAACAAGCATCCTCCTTGGTGGGACACTTGGTCTCTTCCTGCCTTTCAACACAGAGGGATGCCAACAGTGCCAAGATGCCCCTTGGCTGGAAGCAGACCGTGGATGCCTTACAGTCTCCATGCAGCCTGTAAGTGATATTTTGGGCAGGCCTGTGCCTTCTCTGTCCTCACTGGAGACCATGAGGTTTTGACATTGATTTAAGCAAGTACAAAATCCCTACGCATCTGTCTGACAGAAGCTGTCAGTGGCTGCAACATTGTGAACGAGTGAGTGCCACCCAAACAATTTTGCTTTGCATTCTCTCTCACTGAAACCAGCCCAAGTGCAATTTCCTAGTAGAAAGGTTTTGATCAGATATACAGAGATCAGCAAAATCAAAGGCCAATCAGAAAAATCCTTACTACAGAAAACCTTTCCTTGGCCACGTGTGTCAGAGCAGCACAGCAAATTGGGATTACAGTGCAGTATCAAAAAGAACGACAAAAACTTTGCATCTCTCTGCAAAGGGCTCACAAAGGGCATGTGCCACAACCAGACACTGCCTCTGACCTTGGTGACAACAGCAGTGACACCAGGAACACAGGAACTGACCTAAACTCACGTTCTTATCAGATCATGTTGGCAGGATGGGCAGCCATACGTCTGCACTCTGAGGGCAGGGTAGCGCTCCGGATGAAGCTTTTACGCTGAACTCCACCCTGGAGGACTCAAACAGAAGCCAGAACAAATTCTGCCTAGAGGCAGGGACAATCCTGCTGACCAGCTGACACGAACGAGCAGCCCTCTCATGGTATGTCTTGCCGATCCCAGGACAGAGGATTTTGGTCATTCTGGCATATTTATCCAACCCGTATGTAGATAGAGTACAAATCTAGACATTTCCCCCAAAATGTGCTTCTAGATGCTGAAGAGAGAGAGTTTCAGGAGGAAAACCTATACACAGTATTTATTGGCTCTTCTACCTTCTGGGAGCCAGTGGTGCAAGTACACTGGTAACCTACAGCTTCAGTGTCAGTTGATACAGTGAGTCACAGCTGCTGGCCTGCTTTCTAACTGCTCACATAGCACCATTTGTTTCCTGTTGCACACAGCCTCATATCATACCAGAAAAAATTACCAGAAAAAAAAAAAAAAAAAAAAAAAGCTAGACAATCACTCAGTGTAAAACAACGATGCCAGGGCATCTGTCATTTTCACTGCAGTCAGCAAAACCTACAAGTAAATAGGGCCAGGCCCTCCCTTTGCAACAAGTAGTAAGTATAAATCTAAGTAATTTTTTTAAAGCTCCCACAGCAATGGTGAATTTCAGCACGAATGCAAGCAGTGCTTTTGCTCACAGACACAGTGATCTGGCACTACAATTGCACAATGAACAGCTCCCACATTTACCCCCCGAGCAGAGCACAGGAGGATGCACACACACCACTGCTTTCTGTCAAGGAACTGCGCAGCTCACACAGCCCAGGAAAGGTGAAGTGGAAAGACAAAGACAGACAGGCCCTTTAAAAATACTAATGTTTTCCATATGGTAATGCAAGTCTCTCACGCAGTGGGAGAAGAAAGCAGCTTCTCATGATTCCTTCTCACAGAAAGGTAATCCACAGAAACTGCCAAAATATGGAGCTGGTCAAACAGTTGTGCTCAAAGCAAATTAAAAAAAAAAAAAGTTTATTAAAAAAATGAAAGGGGTTGGAGCATGTGCTATGCAAGGCATGGTCTTTACTCAAACCCCACCTTCACTATTAATTTGAAAAAAAAGGGGGTGTGTGAAAAGTTCAAAACTGCTCATCTGGACTTTTTCAAAAGGATGATCCTGTTTTTCCATCTGAAATAACGTTTTTCTTCAACATCCTGGCAACACTGTGACAACTTCTTAAAAGGTCAAAATCAAAATGAAACTTTTCACCTGTGCGTTTTTTAAGAATCTTCCAGTTTGCTATCTATCTCTGCTCTCTCCTGCAGGGCAGCCAAAAGATACAAGCACCATTCAGGGCATTGTGGGTGCCTTGATCTTGGACAGCCCGCAACATTTCAAGGCAGTTCCCCGACTTGAAGCAAGAGCTCAGCAAGTGGCGTGAATGGGAGAGCAGACTTCAGGGCAATACAAGAAAAAAACCCAGGTTGGCAAGAAGGAGAAGGAAGCAGCAGAGGATGGGCAAAGCCTGAGCCCTGAGCTGGTGGACAAATGTGTCTGGTTCAAGTTCTGGGTCACAGAATAGGAATGTTATATGACCGAGCTGAAGCATCAGGTCCTGCCTACAGGAAAGCACTGGGAGGCTGTGCCTTCCTCAGACTCAGAAGCCAAACTGTGCTGCACAGCTCAGGAGGATACAGCACATGAGCATAAAATCTGTCCATGGCACTGAGCGACCAAAAGCCCAGTCTGCAGATGCCCCAGTTTCTTAAGGAGACTCCAACTTTAGCAACAAACTAAAGCTGCTCCCATAACTACTCAGTTAACTCTCTCTCTGTGGCTTTTACCAAGGGCATCTTTGGTGACAGCCCCATTTGTGCAATGCTGACATCTGTCCATCAGGGTATCTCCCCCCAGCCTTCGCACAGAGTGGCACAGGGTAGGTGCTTGATCCCTCAAGTGACCTATGAAGTGTTAACTGATAGACTATGAGCAAAAACTAAGATGCAATCTAGCTGCCACTGAGAAATGACTGATTGCTCGGCAGCTAGATTGCCAAGCAGCCATCAGATAACGTAAGATGTGAACTGCTATTTTAGATGCACCAGAAATCTAGAGAGATCAAACTTCATAGGGTTTTAGCAATGGCACCACACTATCCTGTACCAATCCATATTCACTGACCAGTCAACACCAGTGTCTTCTTCCTTCTCACCACCTCTTTCAAGCATCATCACTCATGAAGCAGGTTAAGCTCTTGACATTCACCTTTTAAAATAACAGTGTATAAAGGCAATGCAGGGTAAAGCTTTAGGCAAAGGCAGTATCACGGTTCTTCAACAGCAGCTTTTGACCTCAGCTGCTTCTCACACTGAACAAGACTTCGCTCTAATGGGAAACTCCTTATCTGACTGCAGCCTGCCAAGTCTGGTAGTTTAAGGGGGTTCTCCACACTCTTTAGGCAATAGAGAGAGGACCTGCTAAGGACAGTTTAACCCACCCAGATCAGAAACCTGTTTCTTCCCTGCTGACTACAGAGATACAACTTGGCTTTGACTATGTGACAGCTTTGCACATCTGAAATCAGGGGGGATGAATACTGATGTATCACACACATCCTCTGATCATGGTAAGGTCAGCAAGGGGCAGCTATTTAAAATTATTTGTGGTAACCCAATCCTCAGACTGGGGCTGAGTTCCCCATTTGTAAAATGGGAACAAGAGCACTTCCTGTCATTGAGGAGATGCTAAAGTCCCAAGGAATCCAGATTGTTCAGTGATGAGGGTTATACTAACACCTCAGCTCATTGTATAAATGAGATGCTTTAAGCGGAAGCACAGGAAAGTTTTATCTTCTGTGAACCTGGATGGCAAGAACTGCCCATAGATGCCTGGCTTAGAAAGGCAGTTTTAGTGTCTAATTTATCTCTAGTGTTCAGTTTGATCTTATGATTCCCAAGGACTCCTTTGCTGCTCTGCCCTGCTTCACACAATCATGATTACGCTCAGCTAGCCCCCAAACTTTCAACAGCTCCGCATTAATTATACCTCACCATTTCAAACAAGGGAAAATCATCTTTGTTTTTACAGAGGAAGTTAAGTACCCCAGCGGTGACTTGCCCGAAAGGCAGGCAGCAGCTAAGCTAGCTCAGGGGCAGTTGATTTCCAGCCTTGTGCCCCTGCCCTGGATCTGTGTAACTGTTTTTTGCTCTCTTCCTGTTTCAGCTTCTCAGTTCTCAGTGTTTTACTACAGTGAGAGTCTGCAGGCTAACAGAGGTATCTTTACGACTAACTGTTCTCAGCCTAAGAACAAAGATGTCTACTCCCTGTTACAGATCCTGTGTTTCAAGGGTGTTTTTTTACTTCTCCCCCCCATCCTTAAATATGTTTTCATCCGCAGGATGCAAGTTTGATTCATCCAAGCCAGGGATTTCTTTGCCTCTATTTTTAAGTCTCAAGCTTCAAGGAGGAAATTCAGCAGCCCCAGAAAGAAGAGAAAGAATTTCTATTTGTGTTTAAAGAAAAAAAGACTACAACTGTAACCACAGTAGCCTGGTACGTTTTGGGGGGATCCCAGTCTGATTCTAGGTATAGCAGGTAAGAGGGATTCCTGACCATGCTTAGTGCTGTAGGGCGGCTGCAGATGCAGGAACCCAATAACAGATCGTGTAGCATACCACAAAATGCTGGAAGGACATATGCAAATATTTTTTTCTTCAACCCAAATGCAAAAATGTGAACCTCTGATGCAAAAACCTGCACCTCCCTTTCTGCTGCCTGCACTTGAACAATTCATTTAACCATGCAAAAAATGACACCAAGTATCATTCCACTAGTGCAGAACCAGGCTGTAATAAAAAAAAAAATAAATAAATAAAAAAATCAATCTACTCTCCAGGACTCAAAAAAATGTGATGCAACTTGAAGCTTTAAAGGTGAAAAACTGAACAGAGCGGCAGAGGGAGAGCTGTCATGTCACAAGTGCTGTGTATGGAGCTGTGATATTACACATCATCTGAACCCACTGTCATCATGAAAAATGCCTGACAGACAACAGCCCAGATCTGGGCATGAAGACAACTTTGTTTGCTTCAGGAAGGAGCACTGTGCAGGCAAAAAAGGTCACATTGCATGATCATGGCCTGTATTTCTAACTAATACAGGCTAATATCAGGATTTAGTATTGAATCTTTCCTGTGTCTTTTTTTTTTTTATTAAATAAACCCAGAAATGAGCAGCATCTACTGATTGCTTTTAACATCTGTTCTAATTTCATAGACTCTTTCTGTTTTAATGGGATTTAAAAAAAATGTCAAAACTCCTTCCTATTCAACAGCTTTTCTTCCTTTTGCACAGAACTATTCTTTTCAAAAATATGATCTTTTAATACACATGAAGTATTTTTTGTTTTATCCAAAAGTCAACAGACAAGCAACCAAAAGAGTCTGGCCCATCTGGAACAATGTACCAAGAACAGCAGCCAGCAACATGAGACTGTTTTGCTCTGAGCCTCAATTACAACTCTCACTGTGTCTCTCTCTTGCCAGAAGAAGCCAGCCCCCTTCTTCTGCCTCTCCCACAGAACTGGAATAAAGCAGCACAAAACGGGAGGTGGTATGTCTTCAAAACATGAGTTAACAAGACACTTTATTTAGCCTACTCCTGATATTCAACCTACAGCTCCTGGCAACACAGCATACAAAGGTATTCTACCACAGTCCCTCTGCATCTCACAACATATAAACAAGAGAAATCCCTCACAATCACAACACAGATCCCAAGAGAGTCTTACAAAATGATTTGGGTGTATTTCAGGTAGATCATAGCCTTGTCTGAGTGCAGCAGTAGTCCAGTAATCCTTCCCCAAAAAGGATGAGGACCTATTTATTTGTAAATAATATCCTGCAGAATTCTCTACAGAGAACTAGAAAGTGAAGAGGTGAAGGTGTGTGGTGGGAAAAGCCTGAGCTGACAGACATCAGTCACGCCTTCTGCTTCTTCATAAACCCTGATCCGGCATGAGAGCTGCCTATTGCTGCAGCAGAGAGAAATACTGGTTTATGGCTGCAATGGTCTGATCTGTGGACAGATGGAATAGTTGCACAGAAAAACAGGCCCTTTGTCATGGCAGAAACAATTACAGATCCAGTGCAAACTGGGAAACGTAACTCACATCTTCCCAGGTTGTAATGTACAGAACTACATGCCAAGTCTACACTATACCTTAGCTGGTGGGTCCTGGGAGCAGCCTGCAGCCCACACTCTCTGGAGAGTTGCCTGCATACAGGCACATCGCTCTGAACTCAGATTTCAAACCTGCTTGTAACTTGTAGCATCTGTGTCCTTCCAGAAAAGGTGCAGGCCAGGCTGCATGTTCAGCATCACTCACATGAAATGACTGCAGGGCAGCTGGGGTACAAGGAGGGGGCCAGGGCTTGCCTAGGGCGCTGAGGCCCATCCAGGGCACATAAAGGCAAAGCGTGGAGTTGTGTAGCTGACTTTGCAGGTAACCTCTGGCCTGCCTTTCTTCCTCTCCCTCAGGTGAAAGGCCAACAAGTACTAATTTCTGTGCTTGTTTTCTAAAAGACAAAACAGCTGCCAAACTCATACACCAAACCCATTCAGAGTTAGGGTTCCACAAGTTCCCTTCCTCATCACAGTGCCAGTACAAAAAGCAAGGACATCATTAGCATCGCCAGGCTCCCATCGTTGCTCTGCCTCAGAGTTGCTGTGGGACCTGGATAGTCGTACCCACTGCCTGGGCCTCAGGTCTCCCAACACCCTCCCTGCCTGGGGAGCACTTGTGAGCTATCTAGCACAATGAGATCCCAATCTCTGCAGTGCTCTAGCTACTGTGAATAATGATAAACACCACATCATCTTCTGGACACCTATCATACCATCACACCAGCACAATATGCCAAAACGCATTTTTAGGACAATAAGGCTGAGATATATCAGATGATGGGGAAAAATAGATTATTACTCCCAAGAGCCTGCACGTGCAGCATACCGTGTGGAGCCAGAGCAGAATGACAGGTTATTCCTTCCAGCTGAGAGCTGGCCCCTCTCTACCAGCCTGCAGAGCCTGCGCAGGTTCCCCTGTGCGGTGTTGCCCAGTACCCTGGGAAGAAGGGTTAGCTTTGGTGGCATACCATAGTAACTCATACAGACCTGGGTCAAGTCTGGTATAGTGTCCTGCTGTCAGTTCTTCCTCAGAAACAGAAGTGCTGTGGCAAGTGAGGCAGAGGTGTCTCTGAGGAAACCAGCTGTAGCTGGTGAGGCCACTGGAACACTATGCTGATGCTGGTGGCTGGCCCTGAGCACATGGTTCTCTGAAGCACAGCACCAAGAGCCTGGAATTCATCTTGATGGGGATACAGCTGTGTTTGCGCAGAGCTGCATCTGAGTGGAGCTCCTAAGAAGAGCCTGAGCCACTCAGAATGGCTCTTGAGGGAGTCAGACTGGGTGTGTGCACACAGGACACACAACTCACAATTTTTAGCAACAGCCCACAGCTGAAAGAAAGCTGCCGGCACTCAACTGTTCTCACTAACCTGATCACTCCAGTTTCAGAGATTCTGCCTCTTTGGAGCAGATCTCAAAGAATAACTGATGCCCCTAAAGCACATCAGGAAATACATAAGTAACATGGTGCATGTGAGCCGCATATGGAGTTGGTAGAAATCTGTACTTCTAGTATGGGAAGCTAATTGTCATCTGAAATTGGAAGGAACAAATGTAGACCTCCTCTGAATGGCAGGCCAGCCTGGGGCACATGGGTAGCATAGGCATTTCCATTTCATTTTACAGGGAGTGCCCATGCAGCACTGGCAGGGCTAAGAGTATGGGTAGGCTACAGCCCCCACTGCCTCCTAGTAAACCCATGCCCAGTTCCTGGGGCTCTAAGAGACCATGCCTCCCTCCTCACCCCAAGTTTCATGGTCTATATTGAGAAAAGAAGGGCTGAGAGGTGGTACAGGAAGGGGAAGTGGCTCATTCAGGATCCTAAAGCAGAATAGGAATAAACAGAAGGTCTAAAAGTCCTGCCCTCAATCCTGGTACTTTCTGGATCCTGAGACCACAACTCAGTTTACATTCTCTCGGGGTAGGTAAATTGTGCTGCAATTTTGGATTGAAAAGATCCACAATGTATTGATAAGAAGCTGGCTTCAAAGGAAAAGGTCTTCCATGGGCTGAAGTTCTCAGTTACATAAAACATGGCAGTACCACTGAATTGAAGGCAGACATGTTAAAAGAGAGTGCAATGGCCTTAGTAGCAGACTGGAGACTAAAATCTAAACTAAAACTAAATCTCCATAGCAGTGGACTGGAGACTACCACTGTGCTGGCCAGGGGCGTTAGTTTAACTCCTTATATCCCTTTTCACTTGGTTTTAGACCTACTTTGAAAAAAAGCAGGGAGTGGTCTTAGATGCATCTTTGTGGGATCGAATGGCGTCAGCATGGCTTACCTGGACAATTAGCTTCTTTTCTTTATCGGGCAGAATTCGGTAGGTATAAACGCAATTCCTGTACCTGGAACAGATCAGAGGAGATATGGTTAGACTATCTCCAGAAGGGAATTACACTGTGGCACCCACCCCATGAGAAAAGGTATTGGAAAATCCTGAGACACATAGATGGCTTCATGCACAAGGATTTTAAACATTTCTCTTTATTTCTTTCCCTGAAGTCTGTGAACTGACACAAACCTGAAGTTTTCCTGGTCACTGAGACATGTTTGCAGATGTCACTGCAGAAAGTGATATCACATCAGCCTCAGAGTGAGTTATTCAACTCTTCTTCTGGCCGGAAAGAAAGAAAACACCAAATGGCTCTAGCTGTCAGTAGAGTGGGCGTCTCAGGAAGGAATGAGAAAGCAGAAATACAAAAGGCAGGGCCGAAATCAGCAATGAATGAGTAAATTGAAGGGCTAGTATGTGCGTTGATTTGTATTGGAAACAAACACATAATAGATTTCAGCTAAATCACAGTAAGACAGCCAATTGCTAGGTACATTTTCACGCACAAATCCTAAATGGAAACCCATCTCGCTTTCCTGGTGCAGATGCATACTGTACCTGTGCATCTGTAGATCAGCCATAATGTTTCATCAGTTAGATTATTATTTAAGAGGGGATGGAGGAGTTTTTTGCCCAGTGGAGAGCCAGGTTAATGCACAAGAGCCCAAGGGAAGCCTGAGCAGTGCTGTAGTGTGGTAAGCATGACCTGCCTCAGCAGCTGTTGAGCTTTGTGGAGGTTGCCCAAGAAGTGTTGACTAAAAATTATGTATTTTCGCCTTTCTCTCAAGTGGACAAGAGACTGATAAAGTCTTTCACATCATCTGCAAGGCACTCAGTTAAAACATAAAATATGGCTTTATGCCAGCAAATGATGTGGATTTCAACCCTTTCCTCTCAAAGGGAAAAAAAGGAATCCACTCTCAGAGCTTCCTTGGCTGTAACAGAAACACTGTATTACCTGCGGAATCATCATGAAATGCTCTGAGATCAGTCCCTCCAGCTGGGGAGATCAGGCAGATTGATAAAACAACCTCAGCTCTTTCACAATTATGTTGTGAGTCTGTGCTCCATATGCCTTTCAGGATCACTCCACACAGGAGAGGGAAAGAGAGATCACCAGGATTTTCGACATCCTTGTACAAAAAGTCACAAAGAGCAATAAGAAATGAAAGGGAATTGCTCATAAATCATAGATGACTTTTTCCAAGGTGTTTAGAGGATTTTATCATGTATCCACATTAACCTGTATCTTTTGATTGCATTAATGCATAGGACACAGAGGAATTAGAACTGCTCCCTCAGCTCAGTACCACTTCACTAAGCAATGTAAGACCATTTCATAGGCACCTATTCATTCACACATCTGAAGATCTGGATCTGGAAGTCATAGACATGATCTCCAACAGCTTTGGACTGCCACAACACTGCTAATTTCACCAAGCCCAGGGCAATCTATGTCAGATGAGGATATGCCCCAAGGAAGGCTATGGGTTTTATTTTTATCTGTCAATGCAGTTCTCTTACACCATTTCCTCCTGCTGATATGCAAACAGGACCAAGCAGAACTGCTCATGCAGCTGATGAGAGAAAATTTGTGTGTGTGAAGATTATGAAACTGATAAACAAACCAGCTCAATGGCTCTTGCATCACAAGAGGACTCTCCTTGTTACCTTCACAGAAATTGTCCCATCACACAGACCTTTACAAGGCTGCTGTCCTCATACATGTAAAGAGGTTTAAGCTGAGGACAGGTAAGATCAGTGTGGAAAAGCAAAGAAAAGAAGGGCTGTTGAGTGAGACAGGAGCAGGGAGGAGCACTTCCTAGGATCAAAAGCAGGAATCCTCTTTAGCAGTCCCCTAATTTAGTGCATATGAATGGAAAAGACTGGGACTCTTACTCCATTTTTACCCTTAGGCTTTCTCTCCTCATCATCCTGACTGTCAAGTTATGTGGTGCCAATTACTGTCACATTCCAAGTCCTCCCTAAAAACAGGGTTGAGTTCAGAATTGCTCAGCCACTGTCCACGCTGTCTGTGGCGGGTAAATATAGCATCAGCCTCAGCTTAAACATGTCGCCAAGTACTTTGTCATGTCCCTGTTTTCTCAACCAACGGGAGAAGGAAAATACAAGGCTTGCATTTTTTCTTTCCTCTCCTGCTGTACATGTTTTTATGCACAGGTGATGATGTGCATGTGGGGAGCATCTGGAAATCCCAAACGGGACTACTATGCTAGGCATGGTGCTAAATACACCATGAGAGAGCTGTTCCCTGAGGGGGTTGGTGATGGCATCTCACAGGCAGTGTTCTCCGAGAGGGATCCCAAAGCTGCAGCTAGCCTTTGAGGGTCATCTCTAGAAGTGTTGTTAATCTTGAAGTCATTCACACATGAACCACCAACAGAAGATCCACTGGAGGACTGATACCAGTTCAGGTGTGGCTCTTTGATTTCAGGATCCAGGCATTCCCCTCCAAGTAAGGTAAGAAGCCCATTTCTTGTCAATAAACTGGCAGATCAAATGATCCAGGCACAGAGAAAGGAGGAGGAAAAGGCTTTGCTTCTTGCCTTTTATGGGCCAGTGTGACCAGCAGAGCAGAGGACAGCAGTGCAGGGGGAGGAGCATTCCCTCTGCATTCGCTGTTTCAGCTCTCTGCTAAGTTGAATGCTGCTGCTCTTGAGTTTCAGAAAAGGAAGGGAAGCACTCTTAAAAAGCCCTGCAAATACACCTCCCTTGTCTATATTTTCCCGAATTTCCTAAATCCTATTTTCCTAACCGTATTTTCCTAAAGCAGCTCTTCAAGAAAACCACTGTTTCATTCTATGCTATAATAATGATAATAATAATGAGTGCTTTTGCTGGATTTTGACTGATCTGACCGATAAATATTAGAATATGGCACTTCTTGTTCAGAGCAAATTTCATGGTTTTTTGTTTTCCTTATCTGTCCACTGTTGACACTTTCTCACTTTCAATATAATTCTTTTTTTGTGAAAACCCTTTGCAGTCAGGCTTTCAATTCTCCTCTCTCTCATTCTTTGTCTCCAGCCTCTCTGTTTTTCAAACAGAAGTAACTGAAGAGCTCAAACTTCAAACACCTTCTAGTCAATAATACAGCTGAAACTGATACATCTCTGAGGAAGTTTGCAGCTTCAGCAAAGTTGCCCATTTTGTCAAGATGACATTCAGAGGGAAAGACTTATTCACTGCCTTTAACCCTTTCTCTTCACAAGCTAGCTGCAAACCAGCATAAACTGAAAGTTTGTAATGTACTTTGACAGAAGTTTGTGTGACATTTCTTGGGCTGTAATTAATGCTAGCTCTTTGCACCACAAATCTGGCTGCTCTTGGCTGACGAGGCTGGGTGCTCCCCGTTTCTTTAATTCAGCCATTCATATTAGCCATCTCAGAATGGATTTAAGAACATAACCTTTGGCTCCCGGTTCAGAAAATCCTGGTCATTATATTGTTTCTATTTCCTGATCCCATGTCTCTCAAGTCACAAAAGGCTTTCAAAGTTGGTTGCGTAAACATTTACAATGGAAAAACTTATGTAAATGCATGTTAGTAGACATCTTTACAGCACCTCTCTTTCTGTAATCCCCACCATCACTATATTTTGTGTACACACTGGATACAAGGCAAATCACAGTGATCATACTAAAAACACTCAATAGAAGCAACACTATTCTAGCAAAATGTTCCCTAACTTGCAACTTGGGTCCTCAGCCTGTGCTACACGATTGCCCCCTCCTCCTCCTGCTTGTCCTGGCTATTCATCTGCAGCTGCCCTTCTTGCCCTGCTCCCTCCAGAAAAGCAAAACGCTTCCCCATGTTATTACAAACATCTTAACAGGCAGGCACAGAGGCTCTCTGCACTTTGTGACCACCCCCATTACCCAGCCACCGGTCTCGAACAGTCCAACACCTACGCTTGCAGGGCAGTCACCCAGCCCCACGCTTTTCTGCAGATGAATCCTCCGCAGCAGACTGTGCTCTCACCAGAAGTCTGACCTCAGAGACAAGCAGTTAGACCAGAGTTATAAACAAGCAGCACCACCTTTACCACTGCAAGAAATATACTTTCAGCTACACTGAGAAACCTGCTTGTAATTTAATGTGGGGTAAAATTAAAGTGAATTTTATTAACCTGCTGCACAATGGCAGCAAAGAGAATTTGACAGGCAGAACACGGTCCCACAGAGGCTCTCTTGCTCTCTCCTAAGCAGAGAACAACTGTCTTCTCTCTCTGTAATGCAAAGTCAAATGCCTCAGACTTCACCTACTGACTCCAGTATCCTCTTGCCCCTGCACTCCAGCCTCCAGGAATATCACCTGCTTCTCACAAACTCAGGGCAGGAGGCCTCACTTTCTGGTGCCCAGCCCCAGTTTGGAATGGGGGGAGTCAAGGCTGCCAGCACTCCTCTCCTCCTCCTGTTTCCCACACGAGCCACATTGATGATGCAGGTAGAATCACCACTGTGCCAGGTATGTCATGCACAGCTCCAGGAACTATTTCATGCCTTTTGGTGAATGGGACATGGCACTGTACAAGCAGGTGGGTCAAACACACTGAACCAGAGCAATAAAAGTGCTTAGGAGGGTACCAGGCTCAGCACTTGAGTTGTTAAATGTAAATACCTGACCCAAGTTGTTAATGGGCTCAAAGAGGTCAACAGGTTATTTTCTCTCAGAGTACAGCTGCAGTATCTTTGATTAGTCTCTCCTTTTGAATCAGGGGCAAGAGTAGCATGAGCAGTACAGCAGTGAAAGAATAGGGGCTTGTTCAGCCTGGCCCTGCTCCCAACCATTCCCTACCCTGTGGCTCAGTCAGGTGAAACCAGCCTGCTCTGATGTGGGCTGCACCTTCCCAGCGGGTACAGTGGCTGTCTGCCTGTGCTGGAGAGGGTGCAGGGGGTAACACCCTGCACAAGCAGGGACAAAAGTGTCCGCGTGAAGCGCGAGGTTGAAAGCCGTACTTACAGCACGCAGAGTGCATATGCCGAAGCAATAGACTCACTGGCCCGCACAAGAAAGCTGCCATCCTTGCCTACTTTGGAGAGCAGGTCTTCGGCTCTGGAGCGAGTGATGTTGCCATGGTACCAGCACTGATCCATCGCTGGAGCTGGAGGAAACCTGGATGCCAACACAGGAGCTGCCAGAGCTGCCTGTGTGTCTGTGTGTAACGATCAGGCAGCTTCAGCTCACCAGCTTCCTGTTTCAATAGTACAGAGAGGGAAAGGAAACTCAGCCGCGGACAACTTCCTCAACTTAAACAGCTCAGAGAGTGAGCGTGACATGTTCCTGCAGCCTCCGCTCTCCCTCTTCATGCTGGAGCTGAAGTGACTAGCAAGCCCATGTCCCTGCCTTCCCCTGCTACTTTATGTCCTAATACTCTGTATCAAAAAAGTCCCAGCTGGGGATCTCTTCTGCTGCCCCTCTAGTTCAGTCCCCCAGGCTTTGGTGGCCTGCTGTCCCATTTACGGTCACTTGCCTGACCCTTTGAGTTTCCATCTTTTTCCTGTCTGTCCTACCCACTACAGGTCTCCGTGGGGAATAAATAAATCATCAGACTCATCAGAAACACACTGTGAATTAGGCAGGATATTTAGCACTGACTGCTCCATTCCTGCCCTGTCTAGTCCTCAGGTCTAGCTAGGTGTGAGGAGGGGACTTCAAAGAATTGGAAAAAAAAAAAAATCACCCTGCATGTTTCCACACACTGAAGCAGACTGAGGCTGATTTGCTCTGGGGATTGTGACCAAAGCTCCTTGTCAGCTACTGTGAGATGGATTCAAAGAACTTTCCTACTCTAAATCCCCAAAGGTGGGATGGAGCAAAGCCATGTCTGGCAACCTGCGTCAGAGAGGGAAGAACTGGAGCTTTCACTTCCCTTTTCTCTGTCTGCACATCTGCCTCTTGTCTGTGCTGTGTGGCATGCTCAGCACTGCATCTCCAAGGCACAGCAGTGAGAGGCACATTTGCAGCAAGCAAGACATTGCTACAGGGGCACTGCCTCCACAGCAAATTTGGTTGACTAACCTATACCTCCAGGATAACTGCTTTCAGTTATCCAGACATCTGCCCTGCAGGGTCCAGCCTAAATTCTGCCATTGAAATTAAACAGTGAGCACCAGCAATCTGAAATTGTGCAGCCAGCATAGGACCCTGCTAAATGTGCAGAACTGCAACATGCAGGGCTTCCTGTCCATGCTGAGCAAGCGCTGTCTACAGACCGAAATTAGCTCAGCTGGACCTGCCCTTTGGCTTCACCCAGATCCATGCAGGGCTTTAGGAGTCAAACTGCCATGGATTCAGGTGCCTAAATGGAGTCAGATGCTGAATACCATGAAGCGGCTCTGCATGCACAGTAGCTGTAAGCTCTTGTAAGCTGCAGAGTGGTTAAAAACCCTATTCTCCCCACTGAGAAGAGTGTCTGCATATGGCAGAGGGACTGTGCAACTCCTTTGACAGCTGTGCCTGGTCACAGTGTGCTGCTAGCCTCACTTGCACCAGGTCATTGGAATTTCTGATACTTACAGTAGCTTCTCTGGAGCACAGCTTTTGCAGGATGCAGAACAGCTCTAAACGTCAAACCACTGCTTGACCTCACAGTCCTCTCCACGCAATGGACCCATATGTTGATGCTGAGTGAATAGAGCTGCTGCATAAGATGAGTTTTGCTGGAATGAAACTGTTCAGAGATCTTCTCCTGACCTACTGTAAGTCAACAGAGAGGTACAAGCCCTGATTAGACATCTAAGATTGATTAGCTGTAAACTTAATACTTAACTCTTATCCATCCTACCACCAACTTCAGTTTTTAGCAAGCTGCTGCTATTTCCTTCAAGTGTGTGAATCCCCTGTCCAGCCACACACAACTCCTTGACTTGGAAACATAAATGAGGGGATGGAATCCAAACACATGTGGTGATTGTGGCAGTAAGGCATGTGTGCTGGTTTCTGTGACCATTTCTAGGTCCTAAAAGAAAGCAGAGTAGAGCTCCAGCTGCTCAAAAGGTGAATCCCAAACTCCTTAACAGAAACAACTCTGTGCTCCCCAATGGCTCATTCGCAACACTGCCTGAAGAGGAAATGGCATCTGCTTTACTTCTCATGGCGCTGGCATATGAATTCTCCAGCTCTGGAGAAAGACCAGCCAGGTGATTTACAAATGTAGCCAACACAGCCCTAAAGTTTCCACAAGGAACAGGATGTGCTTCAAATAGCCTACACTGTCATCCCACAGTCAGGACAAAGCACCATGTAAGACCTACCCTCATAAAACAAAAGAATAATGGGTACATCTGTCACACAAATCCAACCCAGACTCAACAGAAGCTTTTAGATAACTGAAGCAGCAGCCGTATTTCATTTCAACTTACTTGAGAGAATGAGGACAGAGACAAAGAATTGGAGCACATTTTGATGTTGGATAATCAAAAATCACAGCCCTGGCAATCTATGGACAAAGCAAACATTGTTTTTCCCCATGTTAGGGTATTATTCCAAGCTGTCCCTCAGACATTGCAATAAACGCTTTATCTAAACTGGGTTTGCTACAGATGTCCAGATAGTACTGTACCAGCTGGCTGCAAACTCACCAACCTGTCCAGAACCAGTGGATAAATATTGTCTGTAGCATCACTCAAGATGCACAGTGGTCACTCAAAACCCCCACATATATCTAGCCTGTGACCTGCATCAGCACGGGCACGGCCAGCCTGGGTCAGATGAAAAGCTCTCAAATATGCATTTTCATGTCATGAAGCAAAAGTATCTCATAGTATGCCTGACAAGGGAGGTTAAGTCTATAGGAAAGCATTTAGCTTTGCTGAAGTCTGAATATGACATTCCTTCATTAGGCATCAGTAATAGGCTATTGGCCACAAAGATCTATTTAGACTCTGGCCTACATCTAAAGAGCACATGAGTAATACCCACAAAGTGCTGGTCAGCTGAGCCACCCTGCACTACTCCAGACCAGCAGGTTACTGACCTGTTGCTCGGGGAAGGCTGGGCAAATTACTGGTGTCTTTGTGAAGCCCATGAGATGTCTTCACTCCCTTGGTACCTGCAGCCTCCAGGTGCCCTGAATAGCAATAAAAGGCAATGGCTGGGACACTGAGCAAGCAGAAACTCATAGACCTGAGCAATGACAGTGCAAAGGATCCAACAGGACCTACTATCATTCCCCAAAGGAGGTGCATTCTGAGAGCACTCTGGAAAGCAGGTATTTTTCCTTTACCAATAGAGCAAACAAACATATTTTCCTTGGAGCCATTACACACACACACACAGAATACAGCACACAGCAAGCAAGCACAGGCTGGTTCATAAAGCAGAATTTTGTCCAGAGGCATGGGTAAAGCTTTCCTAGTTCCAGTTCCACCCGCTCTGACATGTCTCCCTTGATATCCATTCATTTCTGGTGACTCCCCTTGTCTACTCACTGCATAACACCTCCTTTCAAATCACACCATAGCTTCAGAATAGTTGCTCTCTCACTAAAACTGCACCTGTTTCCTTCAGAAACCTGCTGAAAAAGATCTGTTGGAAAGCCTTCCAGCTTGAGCACACTCACACTGGGCTTGGTCAGGTTCCCTTCCTCTGACACCTGTGCCTTTGTAATTTGCTGGAAGTGGGGCAATGTTATTTGTTTGACACCCTTCCTCATATGCCATTAATACTCTCTAATAACAACCACGCTTGCAAGACACAGGGCTGTCAGCGATAAGAGCAGTTGCTGTGTGGATCATAGCTTAGAACTCATGTTAGAATGACCAGGGAGTTATTTCCCCGCCTGACTATAAATTGGGAGCTCCCTCTGCAGACCTGTCCTGATCCTGCAGTTTCAACACAGGCAAAATGCCATTTTTGCCACTTGCACTGTCCCCAGACATGGAGACGTCCTGGTGACCTGCATGGGTCCTGTTGTCACTGCCCAGGGAGAGGGCACAGCTGGAGCACATGAAGGTGTGGTTTTCTGACACATGAGAAACTGCATCTTCTCAGTGCAGTGTAAGCAAAAGGGCAAATAAGCAAGAACATACAACACGGGAAGTAAGGAGAAGGCGAAGTCCTCCTTTACCCTGGGAAGTAAGGAGAAGTCCCTGGAGGAGCTAGGAACTCAGCAAGGTAAGCCCAAACACAGCAGAGGCGGGCAAGGAATATCCCAAAAGCAAGGCATTCCATGGCCTTGCAGAAATGAGAAAACAGCAAGCCCTGAAAGCTAGAGTTGTCAGCAAGTCCTGCACTGACAGCAAGGCTAACTAGAGCCAAAGCAGTTTTCTGAAGAAGGTAAGGAAGAAATAGGACAATAAGCCCAGTGACCTCTCTAGCATTTTCTCCACAGCTTAGGATGCCCTATAAAAGGTCATGCTTGTTTTGAGCATGTGATGTTTAAGATGGCAGTCAAAGGGAAAGGTGACAGAAAACAAAATCAAGTGCATTTTCAGGTTTAGTATATTTAATAGATTTCGTAATCTACAGACGCCACAACACAGGAGGAGTAAAAAGAAAAAAAACAAAACCACCCTTTTGCTAAAAGATGAGAAGTGACAGTGAAAAGAAGGATCAGCAAAGGTGTTTTTCAGAGGGATGTTGATGGAAAAGCTCAAGACTCAGTGCTCTGATGGAAAGGCTTGCTTCAAAGTGAACATTACAAAGATCATCTCTTCACATTGTTGGTGGGTGCCGTATTCAAAGAGGCAGGAGAACAAGGGTGAGCCATCTGGCCCAACCCCCATGTACTGCAGGTCTGAATAAGCACACAGGCCCTTGAAGAGGATGCTTGGCTTTGTCCAGTGTGCTGGATTTAAAGGGCTTTTGTTGAGGTAAATTCCTAAATCTCTTCGACCTCTTGGGTCTGTGGGATGAGTGTAGAGCAACCAACTATCTTGGCATCTGGCACCAGGGGGAGGTGGGAAGGCAGTTACACTTCCATGACATCCAGAGGGAGGTTCTACTAGCATTTCAACCCGCTGGCCTCCCTCAAAGTCCATCCCGTGATTGTAGCTGACAGCCTGGATTCTGGCTCCCCTGCTGCTCCTTGCATTGCAGTAGAGAACCTTCCTGCCACAAGTGTGCACCTCAGCTACCTGGCACTCCACCGCACTCTCCTCTGCCACAAAGTTCCCCATCTCCCATGTTGTCCCATGGTCAGAGCTGATGAAGCAGAAGGCATGAGGGGTGGGGTGTTTCTTAGGGTCCAAGATACGGTAGGCATAGGCAGGAATCACAAGACTTCGGGCCTCGTTGAGCAACTGTAGTCCATGACCTGGTCCCACTGCAAAAGTGGCCCAGTTCTTGTACTCAGTGCTTATGGTACCATCGGTGACATCCTGAGCAGTGCTCCAGGTGTGTCCTTGGTCCATGCTAGTGACATAGCAGAGACGTACCAGGTTAATCTTTGTCCTGAGCTGATGCTGCTCAGAGATCTTTCCTGGGACAGCTATGAAGAACAGGATCAGTTTCCCCAAGACCTCATCATAAACAGGACATGGGTTCATAGATCGGTGGTCTTTCAGCTGCGCATTGACAATGGTCTCCGTGCTACTCCACTGCCAGGGCCCGTGTGAAGGGAGACAAGAATAAAACACACTATTACAAATAGATCCATGTTACAGTGTGAGGATCCCTGGACAAAAGTTACAGAAGAACATGAGAAGAACAGAAGAGAAGCAAGTTAGCAGAGAAAGCAAGAAATGGGAAGACAATCTACTGGCATCGCCAAACGTAAGTGAAAATTATTTGGGTGACACAGTGCACGTCCGCTTTGTCAAATAGGTGGGTTATGTTCTTTTTAATTACCACTCACTGGGAGCTGATAGCTCTGATCTCAATGCAGCTAGCATCTGATTACACTGTTTAAAAAACTAATTTTCAGAAATTCTCACGAGTATGTATCTTATGACACACAGACATGCTCAGTGGTCAGAGTGTGCTGGTACAGGCGCTGTGCTGTGTCAGTGTTTCTTAGGAGGTTAGGTAGATAATGGAGCCCTTTTCAAGTAAGCTGGGTGCTGACAAATTCCTTTCCATTCAGACTCCTATTCCTTCATTTTGATTCATGTGCAAATGGATGTCCCAGCCTACACTGAGGCCCCTTGCTAGAGCTGATTGCATGGCTTTACACATTCTGCTGTGGAAATTTGGACCCCAAGTTGTCTGACAGAAAATAGGTCACAGAGCAGGCATAACTACACTCCAAGCCCTGTCTTTCCTTAAATGAATAGCACATAACACAATCACATTTCTAATACTAACATTGCAATTAGAAAATTATTCCTACCTAGTGTTACTGGCTCAATAAAATAAGCAGTTTTTTCCAAGAGGATTATACTAATTAGCTTTTCTACCTGACTTTCTGATTACCCTTTTTGGTCATGCCTCATCTTTTTCCATTCAGCCATTATTAACTTTTGGGGAATATTTAATATTTCCATTTTAAGAATCTCTAACATGTGAACACAAATTACTAAGTTTATGACCAACTGAGCCCTACTTAACTGAATTACAGGGAGTTACACAAGATGTTACCTGAATGGTGTGACACTGCAGGTGCACTCAGAGGCTGCTTCTGCTAGGCAGACTCCAGCTCTTAAGAGTCTATAATCTAGGACAACCAGTCACCAATGAAGGATTGGAATAGAAAAATATAATGACTTTCTTTTTTTTCCAAGACATTAATGCATTTGCAAACGCAATATAAATAGAGTATCCACCACCCCCAGTCACCCAGCAAGATAACTGTTAATAATAACGGGTAGATTAATAAGGTAGCCAATTCACTGGCACAGACAAACCAGACGACACTCTTTTGCGTGGGGAGACTAGCTGTTCTCTGTTGTTTATTAAACCAGAAATTAGTCCTAAGAAGATGAATTTTAAAAACTTGTCACCCATTGGTAATTCACTCCTCCCCATCCTTGTGGCACTCGCTCCCCATTTCTGCCTCTCCTCCACATCTTTGCTGTCACAACAGGACTTTTGTCCCATCTCTCTATCTGCTTCTGCAGCTCTGTGAAGATGGTTCAGAGCTGTTCGCAGAATATCTGCTGCCCCTGCCCGCTTCAGTCCCACTAACAGCTGTCCAATCATGGGGTTGAATCCCAGCGGTTATAATGGCATGTGCATTACATATAATCAGATTTGTCTCCTATAACTGGGGAGAAGGAGAAGCTGCCCTCTCCCTACAGCAAGAGGACAAACACATTCAACCCATCTGGGGACATGGGAGGAGTACAGGTGGGCAGTCTCCCCCATTTTCTACCTCCCCCATTTTCTACCCACACTAGTACCTGAACATGGTGCGTGGTTGGGTCATAGACACCCCTGCGCATTGCTATTAGCTTGGCATGTTCATCCACCACATCCTCTCGCTCCTCAGCAAATGCCAGGATGATGCTGAATCGTGGCAGGTAGAGCAGGGCTGGAATTCGATAGCTCCAGGTACCGTTCCGGAACAACGTCTCTTGCTTCAAGACAGGAAATGAAGCCATCGTGCTAGGGGGAAAAAGACAAAACGCGTTGCACTTTGACCCACCAGTAGCCCTGCACAATATGATGAGGCAGATTCCAGTGCTTTTTGCCCTTCCTGCTCAGTGGAACCTGTCTTGCAATGAAACATATTTTCTGCTGCTTTCAGCTTTGTCTTTTTCTTGTGCTTTTCTAGTGAGACCCCATGTGTTGCACAGTAGCTGGCAACACAGGGCAGATTTACCCCAGGAACAGCCTGGTTGATCTTGCTGGAGTGACACAAGGTAAGCACTCTAAAAACAGTTCATGAAAAAGCTGTCTGTGGTTTGTTTTTTCTTTTTAATTAAATTCACAGGCTGGGATTTTTGTGAGTTCTCTTTGTAATTCAGAAGATTGTTGATAATCAAGCATTACAGTATTTTCCCCCAGAAAACCATTGCTGTCTTTGTTGATGGTTTTTCCAAAACCCAGCATAGGACTTCTGCTTCACCAAGAGCTTAAAATCCCACATAAATGACACACAGAGACAATCCCTGATTCCAGCTGTGCCTCAATTTGAGGATGGAAAGCACCAAGCATGAAAAGAAAACATCCTTCCTCCTGTAAGATTAAAGAACAGTCTGAATGTTGTCCCACTGCATTGGGTGGGACTTCTGGCCAGGCAAATATCTTGTCATCTGTACAGTGACTTAAAAGCAACATTAGGTAGGCAAATATGAGGGGGAATTTAAGGAAGCTGCTTCTATGCAACTGCTCTGTGCTATGCCCCTCACAGCATCTCTTCCTCAGACCCATTCAGCCCGCTGTCCTCTTACCCCAAAACTCTCCCATGAACTCATTTGCCCTGGTAAAAACCCACTGGCTCAGAGGAATTATGTCTGAGCAGAGGGTAGAAAAATCTAAAAAAAAAAAGAAGAAAGAAAAAGGATCTGATATGATGCACCAGAAAGAGAACTTCTGAATATTCACTGCTCAGCACAGGGTGGAGGGTTTATAAAAAAAATAATCAAGCCTTGGATCTCTGACGCATTGAGTGGGTAGGATGGCAGGGAGAAGATGACAATACACTATGAGTAAGAAATTCAAATGCCTCCTACCTTGGCTGAGGCAAGATTTGCTGCGCTCTTCGTTGAGGATTCTCCTATTTACCTAAATCTTGGAAAGTGCTACCATGGCTATTGGCCATGTATCAGATCCTTATGTTTTTGAAGGCTGTCTTGATAACTCAGGACCAGATGAAGGCAAACTGAAGATGGCTTATGCAGCTGCTGAGTGCATGTGCCTACTTGGAGAATAGTTCCCACTCTTCCATATCACAAGAGAAAAAAATATATATTAGCAGAATTAACTCAGACTTGGTTAACATTTTTATTGTTATTATTTTGTTTAGTCTTGTTTCTTTGGGTTTTGTTTGGTTTTTTACAGTGTTGATTACAGAGTTAAGGCAGCACAGATAAATTAATCTTCCTCAGACAGGACCATCACATTACACTCTATCCAGATCTATAGCTAGGCAGCAAGTATTCAAAAATTCCTTGCTTTCATTTTCCAGATGTTCTAAATATTGATGAGATTTTTGAGCTTATGGCACTGATCAAAAGGGTCTGAACAGCACTCTTTTAGCTAAGGCTGGCTGTATAGACCCCAGGAAGCCACAGCCCCGTCGCCACTCAGATGCAAAGCCACTGGAGATAGAAGTCTATCTCCAAAGGGCAGGTGCTCACTCCTCACTGTCACTGACAATACAACAGTCTGAGAAAAGGCAGCAGCACCGCTACTATACAGAAATGTTCCCAGAATTTGATCACAGCTACCCATGCAACAACATGAAGAAAATAGGAAGCCCTTCCTAAGAAGAAATAATTGTGCTGTTCGCTACTTACCAGCATGGATCTGGCTATTTATATAGACTACAGCCGTGGCTGTGTTCTCATGGCTCCTGAAACAGAAGCTCACTAGAGCGCTTCCAGACTATTTAAAGGGAGATTATTTAAAGGGAGATTAGTCAGCCTGTCTAGTGCAGCACAGGTTCCCTAGCATTCCTGCTCATGATGCCATTCTGATACTGCAATCCTGCTTCAGGGAAGGGCAAGGAGAAGGCAAAAAAAAAAAAAAAGAAAAGGAGAGAGAAAGAGAGAGGGAGAAAGAGACATCTGGGCTGCCCCACAAAGGCCCTAATGCAACGTCAAGACACCAGTGCCATGGGAGGCCATGCTGCAGCCTACTGTAGTCGAGTCCCTCCCATACAAGCCTCTCACCTGCAGACATCTCTACCCATGCTCTCAGCCCTTCTTTTCCTCTTGTTGCCAGATGCGGATGAAGAGAAGGTAGTATGTTAAAAGGCTGGGAATAGCTGCCATAGAAACAAGCCTGAGGTTCCTGGACACAGCACCCACAACTGTAACTGAGGAAAATACTAGAACCAAGGGACTCTTCCATCTATTCAGAGATTAAACAGGAATGTGTGCGAGTCTGTGTGTACACACATGTACACACGTTTGTATATATACTCCCTCCACAGTGTGAGTGTCCATATGTCCATTATGTTCATATGCAGATATGGACACAACACGCATAGACACTATGTAACCATCTGCAGAGAAACTCTTCCATCCTTTTATGAACAAACTTGAAGTCAGTATTCAGCTTCTTTTGCCTTCTCCCTTGTGGATCCTCAAGCAGAGATTGAGTCACAACAGTTTGAGTTTCACAAGGAATTGAAAAATGCAGAATCTTTAAACAAGCTTATATGTATATATAAAATAGTCCTGCTTTAGTTCCTTCTCCAGCCAAATCGAAAGGGATCGCTTTTTCTCTTGACCTCTACACATTTTCAAAGCCAAAAACACTAGCTACACCCTCCTGAATGAAAGAGAAGTAGCAAATTGTGGACAGGACAGCGACTCATCAACAGGACAGCCACATGAAGAGTGTTCAAAAGCTCATACTCTTGCACTGCAGGAATTCAAATCATACATGCCAATCCCTCTGAGGTTAGACTGCCAAGTAATGCAAGTGTCCACAATGCTACTTTGTTCCTAAACCCTACTGAAATAGCACCGGCTGGCTGGTGGGGAAGGAAAAGGTAGTAGTGTTATAGCCAACATGATCTAAGGACATGGGCAAGACAAAGTTTGTAGACCACAGCAGTATCTTTTGAAAGACCAAGAGCTATAACCAGAAAAAACCCCAAACTTCTGGGAAAACAAAGGCCTGAAATATAAGCAGGAGATTGGAGAGCTGTACAAAAACTGACAACAATTGCTCAGACCTGTATCAATCCAATCACCTTGGAGAGAAAAGTTAGCTGCGGTTTTGTGAGGGAAAGGGATAAGAAAGGGGAAGTGGAGTATATGGTAATTTTTTCCTAGGAGAAAAAGAGGTAGCTGGTAACCTCTTTCCAGACAACAGAGATACTAGTGAGGAGAAGGGAAAATGATAATGTAGCCATTAAGCCAGTATTCCCTTCCACATTTTGGTATTTACTGGAGTTTTGAATTTATTTTCCATGCTCATCCTTGCAAAATATTCTGTTCAGGGAGACTGATGTTTGCCTGCAATTCCTCTCCAAAGCACCAGGGAAGCTGCTGCGCTGAGATCCAGTACCTCACCTCCAGACAGGACTGGGCAGACAGGGAGAAATACCGGCACAATGGAAACACGTAAGAGACGGGGAAAGTTAAACTGGAGGAAACCATTATTCATAGTTTGCAAGTTAAACAGCTGTAACGATTTCCAAAGCAGAGACTGTTTACAGCACACCAGACAAGTCAAAAGAAATAACAATTGTCAACAAATGAATCTATGATGAATCTGACTCCTGGAAGGAGCCCAAGCTGCAGTAAGAGATCAGTGCTGGGAGACACCAGGAGAGGATACTTGTTCCTTCCACTTCTGCCCTTCAAGGCAGCTCATACAGACTTGGCTGGAGAGCAGGATGAGCCTTTGCATGTTTGTTTGCTTTAACCCTCTCCAAGAAAAGTGAGTAAAAAGAATAACTTTTCCATTGGCCTCAGCTTCAGTAAAAACCTGTCCTTAACATGTTCAGATGCAAGGTGAAATGACAGCATGCCTTTAAAAACAAATGAGCAGAAATGAGGTAATGTGCTGAGCTCTATCCCTTGGTCCCCCACCCCAGAGTGCTCTGCACTCTGTGCAGGAGGCAGCTAGTTCTTGAAGGAATTCGGATAGATCCCACACAAACAAACAAACAAACAAATTCTATTGAGGTTTTGGGGGAAAACACAAACAAAAAAACAAGTCAGTCATGCGCAAAGCCCAGTTAAAATTCTGCTTTCCAAGGCAAGCACAAGAATCCAGGTCCTAGCATTCTCTACTCAACATCAGACCTGGACTTACAGCATTTTCCAAACTTATAAAACTCAACTAAGTGCTATGCTGAAATACATTTCTTGTTTCACTTAAAGAAAAAAAGGATGTTTCCATTGGGATGTTGCATAAAGGGGGGCCAGGAGTAGCCATGTTCCAGTTGTATAGTGCTAAGAAACAGGAGATCCCGTTTGCTTCTAGAATGCTTGCTACACAGCATATTCCTGTGTGCAAGCCTTTCCTCCTAGCCAAGCAGTGTTTCTGCCAAAGCCCAGCATCAGAGCACTCCATCTCCAGCCTACTTATGCTCCTAAACCAGGTCCTACACTAGATCTAGGTTATGGGATTTCTTATCAAGCCAGACAGCACACATGTATTTAGTCCAATAAATCACCCACAATGTAAAGTCAGAAAGGAGACTTATCAGCAAGACCTGTCAAACCATAAGCTTTAAACAAACTAAACCATTCAGAATTCAAACCTGAAAAGGCACAAAACTGGAATTACTTTAATCCAGCAGCCAATTGGAGTAAACTTTTTAACCACACTAGAAACAGAAAGTTTTTCTTGTGGTAGACTTCATACCACACTTACAAGGGGATTTTCTGCCTCCCCAGCACATGCTTTCCTAAACAATCAATCAACTTCTGCTTTTAAAATGTTGTGGCTCAGCCCAGCTGTAGTTCTTGTGTCTTAAAGTGAAGGTTTTCTTAGCACTACAGAGGAATTGCATTAATTTTCTTAGCATATGTTTGGTGGAGGAATACACAAACTGCACTCCTACTTGAATCTACAAAATGTTATATTTACCTTTTTAGTTCCTAGCAATGTCCACCATTATGAAAAAGATTTAAAAAAAAAAAAAAAAAAGGAAAAGAAAAAAAAATAAATACCTCTTTCACTGTCTCCTGGAAGTCACCGCAAAGTGCCAGGGGGAGGGTAGA
>JAVSBS010029573.1:4200-20823 GCA_033124195.1 Coracias cyanogaster
TCAAGCAACTTCAGACAAGGCCACCTAATGCTAGAAGCGAGAGCAGCATCTTTGTATGGGGCTTATCACCCCTCCTTGTGAGAAGGATATCCAGTTATTGTATACTTTCCATTCCTAGATCTTCCCAAGTGCCACTATGAATGACATTCCCCACATTCTTTCCTTTGCTGGAAGGAGGTGATCAGGCCAGGAGGTTGGGAGGCACCCTGGAAGCTGAGAGATAGCCTGAAGAACTAGAGCCTGAGCTTTCCTTTTCCCAGGGTATTCCATGTGTGGTGCTCCCCCAATCATAGGAATTCAGTGTGGACATCTGATCTTCCTTGCTGCCTTTTTGCCCCACTGAGAAAGATCTTCAGTGTCTACATTCACTTGAGCAACTTTAAAGAGGAGCAAGTTAGGCTATATTTAAAGAAAAGAAAGAAGGGAGAAAAAGGCAGTGTATTCTTGGCAATAATTTAGACTTCATCTGTAAACTTTCTACATTCCCTGGGGGATGAGGTCTCCTTTTGTGAAAATCTGTTCTGGGTTTCAGTATGTTTGACAGTTTCACTGTAGGACTACCTTTTAGCTTTTTGTTTTGGTGGTGTAAATGAGCAGACTAATGTGTGTGCTTCTAAGTACTCAGATTGTTGTTTCTTTTTTTTTTTTTAAAAAAAAAAGTCAAAATAGCCTCTTAAGTATACTGAGGACTGATGAGGCTTGAATTCCTAGTATTGCAACACAAGGTGTTCTCTGTTCTAGACTGTAAATATTTATCTCTTGTCAAAGCACAGCAGTTACTATTGGGAACTGATCTGGCATGCAAAAAGCTTCTCTTTAAGGAATTTTTTTCCTTTTATTTACAGTGTTATCGTATATTTAAATTCCAGGGCCTCAGTGTATAGTTCTGAGGCTCGTTCTTAACACTGGCAATAAAAATCTAAGTTATCGCAGCCTCTGAATACAGATAACTGAATTCTGAGCATATGCTGTAGCCAGCCGACAAGCGTGGGTGTGAAATTCAAGCAAACATAGGCAAAGGTTCAAATGTTTTCCTGCAGCTGCGGGAAGACTGCGGAATGAGAAGGGCTGTAAGCCCCATTGCTGGCTGCTTGCTGGGCAGTTGGGAATTTGCTTCCAGCACAGCGCTTGGGGTGGCTGTGATGGAAAGAGCACAAACTGAGCACGGGCGTTTCACGGGCTGGCGTTCTGCAGTCACTTGTCTCTTGCCCTCCTCTTCATGTGGCTCTTCTCTCCTCATGAACCCCTCCTGTGTCTCCATTTAGCCTCCCTGCTCAGAAAACATGCTTTGTCATAACCTTTCTTCAGGAGTTCCGGTGCTGTGAGTGTTGCTGAGTGATCTCTTGTTAAATCGCTGTCTGTTATGTTTACCACAGGTATGGAGAGAGCTAGAGGTGGTTTTCTGCAAGTGGTAATATCCGAATCCTTACTGCTGGCCACAAGTCTTGCTTTTGGAGAGTTGTAGGTTGCTTTAATCTCTCTGCAGTGGCTTACATTTCTGGGTAAATTGTTCCTGTTGTATTGTGCCATGTGTGGGAGGCTTATTCAGCCTGGAAAAGTCTGATTTTTTTTTTTCCCTTCTTTTTTATGTCTTCCTAGCTTTTGTACATACTTATTTTTTGATCCTGGCAATTGCTGAAGTTCACCGTGCTCGTTAGGTAGCTGACTTCCCCCGTGTACTGTGTCTCAGAAGAGAAGCCAAGGCTGTGAAGCAGGTGTCCTAGTTGGAGTACGTTTTTTTTTTTCCTCTTTTTAGGAAACAGGCTCATTGAACGAAGTACATTACTGAAGCTGAGTTCTGTCGCTGCTGTAGCAGGGAAGAGCTGCTCCGACTTACACATGTGCAAAAGCCATGTCTCAGGCTATATCCAGCTCTGGCCTTTGAGCTTGTGTCTATGATTCAGAGGTGGTAGGCGGATAAAATGAAGCAAAAATAAGAAATGCTTTCTTTGGCTCTGGTGTTTTAATATGTATATATTTATTTCACATATGTATCTTTCATACACATATATAAATAAATCACTTATATATTTCCTATTGTCATATATATATTTCTGCTTGGTGTGTCTCTCAAAATGTCAAGGACAACAGATGGATGTCCAAGTATTGCCTTTTTGAAACAGCTCTCCCGAGTTTATTGCTATCAAGTCACGTAAACTTCGGTTATTGCCCTGTAATATCTGTCTTTGGGGATGCACGGTCAATGCAGCCTTTATTTTCTCCTCTCTGAAATCTTGTGTGAAATTTGCTATTTGTGGCTTCAGGGCAACAAGCTCTTTCCTGGTTTGTGCAAGGGTTTGTGACTGGTAATTGGTACAGCTTTGTCAGGGTGGTTTATAGGTTTTTGTAGAGTCTTTTTTATAGTCCTTCCAAATTAAAGTACTAAAAGGTAGATGTCCAAAGTTGTTTATAAATACTGTGATATTCAAAGTGAAGATAGTTTTTTTAATAGAAACCGTTGTTCAGTATTTCATTGAATGAAAAGTGAAGCTGTCTTGGTCAGAGGGAACTGTTGTGTGTAGTTCTGTGCTGGACTTATCTCTCTTGCTTTAATGCAGTATATTATAGCAGAATTGAAGTTGATTTTGAATGTTACTGCCTTCTTGCACCCTTGGTAGCACTGGCTGCTGATTTGCATATTTACTGGCTTCTGTGCATCTAGATGCCTCAGCAGCCTCTGCTCCTTTTCACTTGATCTTATCTGCCCATTCCATTTCAGGGAAAAATTCTTAGAATCTCCTTCCCCTACTCCCTGCCCCAGCCTTGGAGTGTGCTTCGCATGCAGAGTGTTTCAAGGTAGCAGGGACTCATGTTTGCTTTGCAGTAGCCATGCACTGTTGCTTGAATTTAAAACTGGTTCTGAAATGTAAATTTTCAGATTCAAAGCTAAAGGAGTTATTTGTCTTCTGTAGTGCACCGTAGCTAGCTTTGCATTTTCACCACCTTCCTACAGAAAGGGACTGCAGTGTTGGCTAGTGGTGGCTATCAGGTCTTTTTTTTTTTTTTTTTTTTAACCTCTGGCATAATGTAACTTATTAATCATTATGTTAATGTAACACAGGATGCATCCAAATTAACATTTAAAAACAACAAAACCAAAGATTGTGAAAGCATCTTGTATTCCTGCCTGTTCATTTATTTTAAACTGTTCCAAGTAGCAGGTGACAAAGCAAAAGGAGATTTTGCAGAGCAGAGATTTGGGGACCTGTAAGAAAGATGGGACAGACCTTTTAGCAGGTCCTGGTGTGACAGGACAAGAGGTGATGGTTTTAAACTAAAAGAGGGGAGATTTAGACTAGAGAGGAGGAAGAAATGTTATATGCTGAGGGTGATGAGACACTGGCCCAGGTTGCCCAGAGCGGTGGTTGATGCTCCATTCCTGGAACCATTCCAGATGAGGTTGGACAGGGTTCTGAACAACCTGCTCCAGTTGAAGCTGTCCCTCTGAAGCACTCCCCCACCCCCTCACTGCAAGGGGGGTTGAACTAGATGGCCTTTAAAGGTCCCTTCCAACCCAAACCATTCTATACTTCTAATGGCATCTCGTCTTGAAAGCTGCTCAGTTTCTCCTGCTGTAGCAGCTGAGACTCAGTGCGAAGGTTTGGGGAGGATATTTAGGAGGTGTGCAAAAGTCCCAAAACACAGAAGAGTGAATAAAAGACCCTTAAGTTTGGGCTATGGTGATTTAAAAGTGGAGAGAGAAGGCTGAAGAGAAAAAAAAAAACCAAAACACAGGTTTAATTGACTTTGGTTGATTCCTGCCCTGAAAGAGGAATGTTTCACAGGGAAGAATATTCTATCTGTGCTGTTTAATGTGTACAGCCATAAATGACGGTATAAATTTTAATCTAGATCATAGGAAGTTAACAGAACGTGAATCCTTCCATATCTAAACCAGGGCTCTAAGCCTTCTTTGAGGATACTGAGTTGGTCTTTTCGGCATGTGACTGACAGTGCTTTAAAACCTGCCTTAAAAAAAACCCTCATGGCAGATGCCGTATCAGTCCTTGAAATATGTCCTAGTTTTTGTGGCTTTACAATCCAGTTTTTTATTTCAAGGAACAATTCCAATTTGTCCTGCTGTGTTCGTGTTGTGCAAACAGACAAAATGGGCTGTATAAAACATGGTGTAAATCATAAAGTAAACGGAGCCCTTCCTTCACTCTGAGCTAGATAACTGATGCTGGAAGCAACATCTGGTAAGTAAACCCTCAAAAGTTTGATAGCTTCTGCCTGTCTAAAGGTAACCTGCAAATATTTCTTTAGTTCTGTCCTTTGCTTTGATGGTTTTATAAAACAAATAATACCCAAGCCCAAACCCCTTCAAGTATGAGTAATGTCAGTTGTTCCTTCTTTGATTTTCTTGCTTTTCAGCTGCAAGCTTGAAATTTGAACGAAATTTTTTATTAAAGGGTGATGTTGATCATTAGAAATTTAACCCTACTTAGAGGGATACAACACAGGAATTTACATTTTTCTGGGGACAGCGTTAATTTTCGGTTCTGGATGTATCTATGGCTTGAGAGTGTGACTTGTAATTTAAAAATAGAGCAAGTGGAAAACCTGGAACCCCAGTGAATATAAAGGCATGCATTTACTTTAGCTTCCCACATAGATTGCTGCCCATTCCGCTACCAGCAGACTTGTGCTTGAAGCCTCAGCAGCAGCTTTAGCAGATAAGCCAGGACTGAGCAGCGTGTCCAGGACAGCCCAGCTTCCTGAGAGGTGATCCTGTGTGCTTTGAGATAGTCCATAGACAGCTGGCTCTGCTGCCTGCAGTACGTTCCCTGCCTGATAAACCTCAGCCAGAAAGTGATGTGGTTTAGAAAAGGTGGGCCCAAAAGGGAAAAAAAATCACTGCTAACTAACATGTCACGTATCAGTTAAAGAAAATAAATTCTATCACTGTTTAAAGTTCTTTACATGCAGAAATAATTGTTGACTTGTCTTGTAGTATTCCATCAGTTATCTGAATTTCAGTGTTTGACTGCCAGCTCTGCTGTTACAGGTGACTATCAGAATCACAGAATCCCGGCATGGTGGGGGTTGGAAGTGACCTCTAGACAATCTCATCCAACCCCCCTGCTTAAGCAGGGTTACCCAGAGCAGGTTGCCCAGGACCGTGTTGAGGCGAGTTTGGAATATCTTAGGAGAAGGAGACTCCATAACCTCTCTGGGCAGCCCGATTCAGGCTTGGGCACCGTCACAGGAAATAATTTTTTCCACTTGTTCAAATGGAACCTCCCTGGTTCCAGTTTGTGCCTGTTGCCCCTTGTCCTATTGCTGGGCACCACTGCAAAGAGTCTGTTGCCATCCTCTTGTCCCCTCTCTGTTGGATATTGATTAGCATTGATCAAATCCCCTCTGATTCTTCTCCAGGCTCAACAGCCCCAGGTCTCTCAGCCTTTCCTCCTAGAATATGTACTTAACGCTGATGAGAGGAGAAAAGGTTTTCCCAGCAAATAAAAAAGTTATATTGCACTTGAAAGGCAAAGTTTTATGTGTTTTTTTTTTTCTTCTTTTTGATGCAGTATCCTTTATGCTCATATGTAATATTTGGGTTTAGGTGATGCTCTGGTGGAGATCTTTTGAGTAAGAAGACAGACAAATACATAATGCACTACAGTTATGCACTGTAGCAGATTTTTGTCAGCTGTAGGGAAAGAGAGGTGTGTTTAAAAGAAGAAATGGAAGCGTGACACCACAAGTTCATTAGGCCTGGGGGCTGGATCCCTGCATTGCTATGGGAAGTGCAGTCTTTTGGTAACAGTGTTAGCCTTCAGCATAAGACCAAAGTAGGAAAACATACAAAAATGTAAATATTGGATCCTGTGATGCTGGCTTTTGTCAGTGTGTGCTGTAGCTGGAGTCCAGGATGCTTACACGAGGTCTGCATGCTCTCCTGCAGTGTTATTTTGGCAAGCACAGCCCCAATTTCCTGGGGCAGGCTTGTAGGAAATTTGTTTGGGAGTGAAAGGGGTTGTGTGTATGAATGGTGGTAGCTGGCAGGTGGTTCCTGCCACTGGTGTAATAAGGCTGCATTAATCTGTGGTTTTTTTTTGGGGGGGGGGGTGTGGGGTGTGTATGTCATTCTAGACTTAGAAAGTGATACTGGATTATCCTCAAACAAGTTGACAATGAATGTTTGAACCACTTAACTGAGGCATGAAAAAAACGTAATAAAGAACTGAGCTAAGTGGCTCTTCCGTAAGAGCATGACCGGCTGAGGCTTGGTGAGCAGGCACAGGTGTGTAGAGGGCCTCTTCTGTGTGGAAGGGAGGTGGGCCCATCTGGGTATGGGAGATGGAGGTGGTGGAGCAAGGTTGAGGTCTTAAGCGGTGAGCCAGTCCAGCCTCTGAAGCAGTGGAGAGGCCAGGGTGAAGTTTGCAACATCATACTGTTTGAATCTTAACTGGTTTCAGTCTGTGCTGTTAGCATGAGAACACTTGTTAGCTGTCTTTTTTTTTTTTTTCCCCAGTGCAAAAAAAAGAAAAGGGTATCTATGTTACAGATTAAAATCATAGAATGGTTTGGGTTGGAAGGGACCTTTCAGGGTCATCTAGTCCAACCCCTGGGCAGTGAGCAGGGACAGCTTCAACTAGAGCAGGTTGCTCAGAGCCATGTCCAACATCACCTGGAATGTTTCCAGGGGTGGGACTTTGACTACCCCAACTCTCTCAGCCTTGTCCTCACAGGAGAAGTAGAAAATGCATAAACCATTGTAATATCTCTCTTTCTGTGTCACTATTTTGCAGCAAACAGCAGAGGGCTAAATGTCCACTTGAAAATGATGCAACCTGTTTGTGGAGACCTTGAGGCATGTTTCTTTCCCAGAGCATGCCAAAGGTCAGAACTTAAAAAGCAGAGTGGCAGTAGGTGAGTGTGGCAGCGTGGCTAACATTGTGCAGTGAGCACAGAGTGTTTGAGAACTTGCATAATTCAGTTTCTGGTTAAACTTAATGTTGGTAAGAAGTAGCATTGCAATGTAGTCAGTTCCAGAAGGAACTTGGGGAAATGTTTTACTGTACAAAAGAATTGCACAAGCTATGTGACAGGGTTGCTTTAGTGGTCAAACTAAATTCTTTTGGTAATCAGGTAGCATTCAATTAAAAAAACAAAAAAGAAAGAACTAGACTAACTTTAAGCAATGTTTGTTCTTGAAAAAGAAAGAATCAATATTCTTTTCCCAAGTTAATGAAGTAATTAACAGTGATTGATGACACATGTACTCAGCTATTTTATGCTGGTAAACCAGATGGGTTAGGCACAGCTAGTGACCAGTAATTCTGATTCTTTGTCAGAAGGAACAAGAAGTTCAGCTGTGGGCTGTAACAGCTGAAGTACATGAACAGAAGGGGTAGATGGTTTTCTCTCTGCCTTTCTCTACCTACACAGGAGGATTTCAAAAACAAGCCCAGGTAAAGAATTGTGGGTTGTTCCATTTTTTCTCAGTGGAGAAGGCTGAGCTAGAGTGAAAATGTGGTTGGCAAGCGGAAGGTTTTCAGTTATTCCCCCGAAATAATTCCATAAAGGTGTTTGTACCTTTTTTTTGGCTATATCAACCTGGTTTGAAAGGAAGATTGTGTGTGTGCACGAGCAGGTGAAGAGAATAAGATCTGATTTGAAAGCTGTGTTATTGAGCAAGCCTACAGGAAAATGGTGGCTGGATCCGTGAACTTTCTATCATGATCTGATTTCCGCCCACCCGTTCTTTGGGTCTGTGATGCAAGCAGCATGGAGGGAGAGGATGTGGCAAATATCTTTGTTAGAGCATGCTGGAGGTGGGTGTCAGCAAAGTGGAGAGGTCTTAGCCATGCTGAAATGCTTCAGTGGGACTTGTGTAGTGATACAGTGGTAAGTTTTAACATGTTGGGATACATCATGAGTTGCTGAAACTTTAATTTGCACGAATTAGGGGGGATCTTAACATTGTTGTTGAAGTGTTGTGTTTAGATCGTGGGTATCAATAGGAGGCTTCAGCTTTTCTGGAGTTTGCATGGGTATGTTTCTGTCAGTGAGATGAGCTTGCTGGTCACACAAACTCTTCTGGCACTAAAAACGTGTCAGGGGGATTTTGATTTAAAAAGAATATACTGTTTCTTAATCAATTCTCAGTCAAGTATTTAAAAGGAGTTTTGATTTTTGTGCTTCTGAATATTGTAGCCAGGGTGATCTACAGGGAAGGAATGAAGAAATGAAATGGGCTTTGTCCATAAACTCACAATATTTGTTTACCTTTTGTCAAGCACTACTTTCAGCTGATTTGAACTATTTCAAATGCAGACTTACTAGGATGGAGGAAAAACATGGGATGGGGAAGAAGAGAACTTCAGAAAAAGCCAAGATGGTAGATTTTTATAGGTAACTCTGTCCAATTTGTACCGACTCCTCCAAGGCTTCAGTAGCAGCTGGAACAGGCTCCCGAGGCAGACTTTTATCCTTTCTCCCTCCCACGCGGATCCATCTGTGAGACTGCTTGTTCTTGCTGCTCTTGCTGAGAAACTGGATCGAGCTCAGAAGCATCCTGCTCTTTCAAACCCTCTGCCAGAGTCTTGCTAGTCAAGGAGGGCTCTATAATCCTGCAAATCTATGTATTCCCAGGTTTTGCACAGTCAGTTGCATTTCGGAAGCTGCGTCTCTTCTATGAGCCATGTTCTTGCTTGACTCTAAAAAATTTTTCCAAGCTGTTGACCATTTCAAATGGGAGCTCCCACAGGGTGAACACAAAGTAGTATTTTGAGATTTGCTCGAGTTCCTAAAGATGATCTTCTGTTCAGAGTCTTGGATTATGCATCAGAGGGTTTAGGTCCACTCATCATCCACTTGGTTGTTCCCAAATCATTGTGGTTTTGCTTCTATGTGTATTTGAGATACCTGCAATGCTGCTTTGACAGCAATACTTGTTGAGGTCTAAAAATAGAGGAGATAGTAGCAGATCCCCTCTTCAGCTACTCTGTAGTATTGCTGTTGGTGTGAAGTTTGTGGAAGTAGAAATAATGTTAATACTCTTGTGTACTCTTAGCAGTGAAGAAGAACCACTGAAACTTCGGGGGTTTCACAGTGTCCACCAGAAGATCTATGATTTTTGTTTTTGGAACATGGAGGCACCTTCAGATGTGAAGATCAACAGGTCAAGGTGGCTTTAGGAACAAAAATCCATAAGGGATTTTGTGCAGAATATGCAAAGGGCATATTCTTCCAAATAGCCTTTGGTTTAAAGCTTAGTGCAGTCGACTTCTGCTATGGGCAAGCTCTAATAGTGACAGGTATGTTCTAATTTAATGCTGAAATGGGTGAAGGGGTCTTTGCTTCCTCCAAAATGTCAGTGCCCTTGTGTTTTCAGTTTGGGATAGTGTCTCAGCATTTGGATTTACACAGCTGAAGTGCAAGGGCACTTCAGAGATCAGTTTGAGCAGCTGGCTTTGCTTTGAAACACAACTGGGAAGATGCTGGTAAAGGCAGCGTTACTGAAGGAATCTGCAGGACCTGGACAGGAGTAGTGGAGTGTTGCGTGACGTTGAGAAACAAAGGGATATGAAACTGTAGAAAGCAATTTTCCTTGATTTTTTTTATTGAGAATTTCTGTTACACATAATTAGACTAATTATTTCTATATAGGTTTGCTCCCCTTGAATAGCTATGAATTAGTTCTGTGTTAATAAAGTAGCTCACAATTAGTAAATAGTGTCTTGCCATTTGTGGCCGTTGTTTACTTTGTTTTCTTTTAATGTCTGATGGTGACTTCAGTACATGTCTAGCACTGCTTATACAGCAAAGGCTTGCTTAATGAGCCACTGCCAGAAATAATAGCAGGATTGCTCCAAAAGCAACTACCACGGACTGTCTAGCAACATATTATAGCCTTCCCTGAAGGAACTGCATAAATACAAAGTAGGTATCGGTTATTCTTGAAGTCTTAATGTACATATACTGTAATTTAACAGTTAGGACAAATGCAGTTAGAGATTGAATCTCTCTGAACATTATACCATATGAAACCTGTCATAAGGTTGAAATGTTTAGTGTTGAGCATATAAGCAATAAATCTTCACAGTGTGTATTTGAAAGTGGAAGTTTAAGGGAGAGGTGGAAACACAATATTTGTTCTACTCTAGGCTGTCATGTGAGAATAGCACTTGTAATGGCTGGCATTGAAATGTCAGCATTTGCTAAACAAATGCACTGTGTTCTAATTCCTTGAAGTACTTATATGGTTAGTACATTTGAATCATTGTGTTGAGCTTTTGATCTTAAAGGTAGGTACCTCTGGTTTTGCTACTGCAAGATAAGGGTATGGAAATGAGGAGTTCAGCAAATGTGGGATGCCCTAGTCATGAGGGGTGGACTGACCAGCCTGGATCAGTGCTGGCTGTGACATGCCTGTACTTCATGTACTACTAGTGAGAAGCTGTAACAGCTATATTAGATTGGCTTCTCTGTTTAATTATTAGTTACACAGTTCTAACTGCAATGAGGGCTCAGGTACTCAGTTTGGAGATTTTGCCATCCATTCTTGTTCCATGTGGATACCCAAGTGTCATGTAGGTTCTTCCACTTGACACTTCACTTGAGTGTTTTCTTTAACTGATTAAATGCAGATGTATTCACCACTTGCGTGGAAACTAGTGAAGAGTTTGGTCTGTGATTTCAGTGCAGTCTTTCTAGACATAAGGAGTAAACTGTCTCTTTTGCAAGATGGAACTGTCATGTCAGTGTAGGACAAAGCAGAGCTGAGCTGGTTTGGTGACTGTAGGTTGGTGTGTAGGTGGGCTTTTGTCCTTAAAGGTACTTGATTGCCACTTTCTCCAGCAGCAGCCAAGACTATGTACTCTGGGAAGTGTTTCGCTACAGGACATGCATGTGGTGACACTTCTCTGAAACACTCTACTCTGAGCCAGTGACTCATCTTATGGGTTTCCTGGCCTTGTGCAGAAGCGCTTGGTGTTTGTCCTCTTTCCTAAGGAGTTTGTCCATTTGCTTTTGGAATCCGGGGAAGCTTTTGCTTTTTCCAGCAGCCTGAGTCAGAGTTTCTGAGTGCAGCTAAGGAAGAGCAAGTAATGCTGTAATGCTCTCTGCTTCAGCTTGCTACCCAAAGTGTCTTTTCTGATACCTTCTGTGTCCACCCAATCTCTCCTGGAAAGACAATGGGAAAAACTTCTTGCTCTGAAGGAAATAGGTGGAAGACAGAATGATTGGTGATTTCTCTGTGTTACAATTCTGCACCACTGTAATATCCTTAAGTCATCTCTGGGATGAAGACTTAACATCTGCTTCACCTATATAAGGAGTTTGTACCACACCTCTGATAATTTCTTTTTTTTTTTCTTGCCCTTCTTTTTTAGCTCCTATACTGTGTACTTGGACATGGAGGGGGAGTGTCCAGTTTGCACAAAATAGTCATGATTTTGGAGGAACTGGGCTAACAGAGCAGCAAATTTGGTGTTCTGTTTTTATTTTATATTACTGCTGTGGTATTTTAGTTGCTGTTCTGTCCAGAGCTGAGCATTAAGCTGATGGTATGTTTTACAGTGCAGCCTATTACTCTGGCAGTATGTGTTTAGAGACAGAAACACACTCTTCATAGACTTAAAATTTTTTGAGAGGATGTCTGATGATGTTTGAGGCTTGTAGATACGTTTGCTAAGAGAGGCTTGTTTTGAGTTTCATTGAAATTGTAGGAAAACCAGTGCTTCTGGAAGTGGGCAGTGCTTGGGAAGCTTGGTCTCCCAGGACAGACTCAGGAAAGCTGTATCCTGCTTGAGAAGCAGGACTTGAAGTGATGTTGTCTAAGGGTTGTGTGGGTCCTCAGGACTACTGCCGCTGCTTTTGTCATCTTGAAAAGCTGTGGCTCTGGAGATGCAATCCCTAGAGAGAAGAGTCAGCCTGGGAGGCTGTTTCACACTGCCTCTACTCTAAATAAAGACGCAGTAAATCATTTTGTGGTCACAGTAAATTATGATTGTCTTCAAACTGCTGTCCCCTCCTCCTTTCATATATAGATCCTGTATTGGCAGTATTTTATAAACAACATCTGAGAAGCAAAGGCAGCTTTTTTTGTTTGGTTTTTTTTTTTTTTTGTTCTGTTTTTGTTTTTCCTCTGGGTAAAGTTCAGGATCTGTTGTCAAAGGAGAGATTTGATTCTATGATTTGATCAATAAGCTCCAGTGGAGTCACTGCCTCTCACTGGGGCTGAGTCTGTGCAAAGCACACGCACGCTGCAGGCATCAGGCCGTCCACAGGCTGCCTGTTACGTGTAGCAATCCAAGCAAGCATCAAGACGATGTTGTTGTCATCTTCTTTGGAGCATGTGGGATTAAACTTTTAAAGCTGTTTGCCTGTTAGTGCAGCAAGAAACCCGATACCTTGGTAGATTTTGGGGAGAAGAAAAAAAGTCATCTTATTATCCGTGTTTAATAAGGCAGAATGATCAGTGATAATGTGTTTTGGAAGATGGATGTTTCCATGGCTTTTGGGCACCCCACGATGCTGGAGTGTTGCTAAAAAAGTGGCAGGATGCAGGAGGCGTTCTCCAATCATCCCTTTTGCCGTTGTCTTCACAGAGCTGGCTTCCTTGTCGAGCTGGAAGGTAGCATCTTCTGCAAAGCTTTTAACATCCAGCAGTCTAAAAGGCAGAGCAACTTTCTCTGAACCTGGAAATAAACCTCAAAGTGCAGCAATCTGGATCATACACATATGACTTACACTGTGTTTTGGTGCATTGAGTCAGCAGGCAGTTAGGTTTGTTTAACTGAGGTTTTCAAGTGATGTTGTCAGCTGACTGGGGGTGTTGCCATCTGGGGGTGTTGATGGTATGCATGTCTGAGGAGGCCTGCGGATGAAGCGAGGTCATCGATAACGCCAAAGCAACCAGACTGACTTAGTTTAAAACAATCTTGAAACTTCACCCTTAGGCCAAGATTTTTATCTTGGCTGAAGTACCATGGCAATTGAAGCTCTGAAAAATAGAGCTTTGTAAATAAAGCTCTAGCATAACTTTAATTACTGGTTACTGCACATCTGCACTTGTGACTAGTAGAGAGGCACATCTGGAGTGGGCTGAGAAGTGGGAAGTGAACTGTCAAAACGGTAGGATTCCTGTCAATTGTTCCTTAAAGAAAAAAAAGTTAAAGCTTTTGGTAGCTGCAAAATGTATGGAAACAGCCTTGAAAACTGTTGGATTACTTGCATTTGCTAGTTCACATGCAATTCTGTCTCCTAATGGTTGGCTCGGTGCCCAGTCTTGGAAAGTGTGCGGAAGGGATGGTGCAGAACTGAGCTGTGGAGCTGTGTTGTGAGTGTGGTTTTGGGGGGCAAGCCTGGTTGTGCAGTTGGAGAGGGAGAAGGTGAGGGATCTTCTGTTTTAGAGAGCTGTTGAACAGCTTTTGGGTTTAGAGCCATATGCTTTCTCCCTATACACATTATTCCTGTATATAGGAGGTTTGTTGGCACGTGTGATGACCCAGCCTGTTGGTGAATTTGCCACTGTTTTCTTTGCAGCTTCTGGAAGAAGCAGTTGAAGCCTCATGAAAATATTATAAGCAGACACATCCCTTCCTTGACATATATGATGAAAAATCTGCCTGCCGTACTGCTGAGGACTGAGCACATTGTGTGATGTACTCTTTGAAAGGAGTTAAGTAAGGGAAGAGCTAAAATGACCAACAGTGCCTTTAATCTAGGGAAAGTGTATAGTGAGGGTTGGTGGTTTGCTGAGGCACCAAAACAACTGAGAAACAAGGGGCTTTTGCTGAGGCTGCAGCCCCTCTGTCTGTCTCTTACGATATGGTGACTACAGATAGGGAGGCTCGTTATCAGCTGGTGACAAGGAGGTGATGGTACACTCAGGCCATGGCTACCTTCTGAGTCAGGGGTGTAATGAAGATACAGCTGCAGATGCACCAGCCTTGCATGGTTTTAGGGAGCTTCTGCTCTTGGGCATACTCTGGTAGAAATAGGATGAAATAAACAGGCATTAATTTGCCTTTTGTGCTCCTATTTCAGAGTTGTCTTTTTTTTTTTAAATACAGCTGGGACCAGACTCTGAACAACTCTTTTGCAAGGCAGAAAGCTTGATGATACCACTCTTGTTTTCTACACCTGATTAAGTAAGAGTGTTTTACTTACTTGTTTTAGCCTACAGTTCTACTCAGTGTTTCTGCTCTGGAGCCTGAAATGTTCAGTGCCATGCCCCGTCTGGTGTGCAGGTGCTCTTCAGCCGCCCTTTACTTGGTGCTTAGAGAAGGGCTCCATGTGAGGTGCCAAAGCTGGCAGGGTCAGTATGCTGCTGCTTGTTGTCTGCCAAGAAAATTCACCTAGCCGGCAGGCAGTCCTTGGGCTCGCTCAGAGACAGCAGGCAGGCTGAGCAAAACGCTCCCATGGCAGCAGTCGTCCGTCTCTTTTTATCTTGCACTCTGGAGCCTGGGGAGTCTGACCTGAGCACATGTGCAGCAAAGCCTGCTGTGCCTGTGATCACCCTGAAAAAGGAAGATGAGCAACCTATCTGACCAAAATAGTTGGTGATTTAGTTACTCATGGAATTGTTTAGGTTGGAAGAGAGCTTTAAGATCATTAAGTCCAACCATTGACCCAGCACTGCCAGGTCATCACTAAACCATGTCCATCAGCACCACATCTACATGGCTTTTAAACCTGTCTAGGGATGGGGACTCTGACTGCCATGGGCAGCCTGGGCCAGGGCTTTACAGCCCTATTGGGGAAGTCATTTTTCCTAATATCCAACCTAAACCTCCCCTGGCACAACCTGAGGTCTTTTTTTCTTGTCCTGTCACTTCTTCCCTGGGAGAAGAGACTGACCCCCACCTGGCTTGACCTCGCCAACCAGGGGGTTGTTGAGAGTAAGAAGGTCTCCCCTGAGCCTCCTTTTCTCCAGGCTAAGCAACCCCAGTTCCCTTAGCCACCACTGACAAGACTTGTTCTCTAGACCCTTCACCAGCTTTGTTGCCCTTCTCTGGACATGCTCCAGCCCCTCAATGTCCTTCTTGGAGTGAGGGGCCCAAAACTGAACGGGTTATTTGAGGTGTAGCCTCATCAGTACTCAGTCCAGGGGGATAACCACTGCCCTGGTCCTGCTGGCCACACTAGTGCTGATCCAAACTGGGATGCATGAGAGGATGGTGCTGCTATACACAAACATGTCCTCATCCCCATCATGTATGGCATGTCTCAGTCAGTCATGGACAGGCTGTCTAAGCAGCTCATCCTGGCCGTGCATGTGCCTGGTCCTTGCCTGTGCCTGAAGAGCTTGTGAGGAGTGTATGTCCAGATGATGTGTGGGGTGGACTCGCTGTTCTTACAGCTGAGATGTGCAGGCCAGAGGTAATTGCCCTTGTCCTGGAAGGCAGTGAGCTAGAAGTAGGATAAGTCTGGGTTTTTTGTTACTTATTTTATCTCATTTTTAATGAGAGAATTTGCTTGGAAAACCCTACAGACCACCAAATATCCTAGGCAGCATTTTGCTGCTTCTAATTTGAGAAGTGGTTTCGTGAGATAGTGGCCAAGTGACAAATTTACGTAAGAATTATTGCAGATAGGGGCCTGACAACAACAACTGGCTCTTTTGGAAAGTTCTCATTGGACTGCATTGAGATCAGCACAAGTGGTAACCTGAAGTAAGATTTTGGTGGTGAAATAAGTTGGGAAATGATTGCTGTCTGTATCCTGGAAAGGTCTCTTTTCCTTATGCTTTACTCAGTTTTCTAAAAGTAAACGTAGAAACAGTTAAAAAAAATTACAGGTGAACTTGAATCTGTAGCATGTCCAATATGAACATGGTTATTTTGTTGTTTCTCCTCTTCCCAGGCATTAGTAGTACTAAAACATGCAGAAGCTTAATATTTTCAGTATCTCATGCCTGTCTGAATTCAGATAGACTTTCAGGGGAAGAAGTGGGAATAGGTAAACTGGTGGTGCTGTTAAATGGATTTGCTGCTACTGTTTCAGCCCAGTTTCTTCAGGAGACTCATACACATCTTTTCAGTGTTCATGCTCTGTAATTCATTCCTGCACTGCAAAAATGAGTAGACAGAGATCTGTTAAGTCCATTCCAAATCCTTGTGTACAACTGAGATTTGTTATGCTATAACATTATCTTCTGGTTTTATTTGCAATAAATGATGTTAATCATACAATCATAGAATGGTTTGGGTTGGAAGGGACATTAAAGTTCACCTCTATTCAACCCCACTGCCATAGGCAGGGATACCTCCCACTAGAGCAAGTTGCTCAAAGCCCCATCCAACCTGGTCTTGCATACATCCAGTGATGGAGCATTCACAGCTTCCCTGGGCAACCTATTCCAGTGTCTCACCACCCTCAGAGTGAAGAATTTCTTCCTTATATCTTACCTAAATCTTCCCTCTTCCAGTTCAAAGCCATTGCCCCTGGTTCTATCACTACAAGCCCTTGTAAAAGTTCCCTCCCCAGCCTTCTTGTAGACCCCCTTCAAGTACTGGAAGGCTGCAATAAGGCCTCCCCAGAGCCTTCTCTGGGCTGAACAACCCTAGCTCTCTAATCCTGTCCTCATAGGAGAGGTGTTCCAGCCCTCTGATCATCTTTGTGGCCCTCCTCTGAACCTGCTCCAACAGGTCCATGTCCTTTTTTGTG
>JAVSBS010029575.1:0-23669 GCA_033124195.1 Coracias cyanogaster
CGCGGCCCGTCGCGATGACCGAAGCGCACCAGGTGGCAGCGCAGGCCGCGCCGCTGCTACGCACCCGAAAGCTGCCCCGCAGCGCTACGGCAGCGCAAACGGTTCTTGGAATCGCAACCCACGTGACCGACGGAAGACAGGAGGCGGAGCGGGCCCAGACCGCCCAAAGGAGGCGGCCTTCCGCAGCCAATCGAAACGCGCCCCTCCGCGAGAGCACCGCCCAATCGGCGGCTCTATTGTGTGAGCGCGCCGCTGGCTCTCGCTTCCTGGAGCGCCGAGGCCCGCCCACCTCCTTCTCCCCACGTCCCTCCCACGGGGCTCCGCTGCCGATTGGCCAAGCTGGAGTGACGGACAGGGGCGTGTCCCAGTGAGCGCCTGCTTCTTCAGGGCTCGCTCTGAGGCGAGCCAATCAGAGGCCGCGCTCCCGGCGCCGGGCTGCGGGCAGCCGCGCGCTGCCGGCTGTGAGGGCCGCTGCCACGTCTGCCGGGCGGGCCGGGCCCTGCCCTGGTCTGGCCGCTGCCGCGGGATGGCGGCCCGGCGGCGGTGAGGCGGGCGCCGCCGTGCTCTGGCCGTGGGGCGACGATGGCGGTGGCGCTGCGGGCCGCCCTGCTGGGCGCGGCGCTGGGCTGCGCGGCCGCGGCGCTGATCCCTGCGGCCGACGTGAAGGTGGAGGTGCTGCAGAAGCCGTTCCTCTGCCACAGGAGGACGAAGTGGGGCGACATGATGCTGGTTCACTACGAGGGGTACCTGGAGAGCGATGGCTCCATGTTTCACTCCACGTAAGTAGGTCGCGTGTGATCTCTCTATATCTTTATGTGTGTTTTGACGTAGACCATCTCTTCTGGCAGCGTCTCCCTGAATCTTGCCCCCTCACAGTGGCCCGCAATCCGTCTCACGAAGGAGCTCACCGAGGAGCGTGTTGTTGAGGGCGGGTGTTTTCTTTTTACTTTATTTTTGAAATTACCCCTCCCTCCCAAAACATGCATTGGCTTGGCCTGTGAGCAAGGCAACAAAAGCCATGCGTGCATGTTCGTAGCGTCCCCTAGATTTCATTTGCTATTGACTTAAAATAGCTTGAATGACGCTACGTGTGGCATTTGCTGAAAGATGAGGGTGTTTTGCATCCCTTCTTCTGCAATTTAGAGACGAGTTTCGGTTTGTGATCTCAGCAGCTTAATAAGTCTTCTGTTATGCATGAATTTGTCTGGTTTCTAAAGCAAACTTCTAGGGGATGAGTCTGCCTCTAACTTTTATGTGTATCCTCCCACTGCTGGCAGCACAATGACAGCTTTTCTTTACTCAAACCGCATGTTCTTCACCTGCCCCCAGCCAGACAAATCAACATACCAGAGCCACAGTAATGCAAGTAGGAGGAAGAGCCAGAAATCGGAGGAAGCCTGCTAAGTGGCTGCAACGACGTGCTAACGTTGCCTTTTCAGTAAAACATCAACGAAGTGTTAATAGTGGGAGACACAAAAATGCTCAACTATCTGTAGGCTATGTCTGAAGTCTGCTTTCGCGGAACACATTTTTTTTATAAATGTTTTGCATGTTTATGTTCTTGCAGACGATTTAAACTAAAATCTCACTAATTTTCTCTTGTAGTTAACCTGCCTCTCTAAAAGGAGTTCTAGTGGCACTCTTTAAGTTTTTGCTGCTGACTAACTTCTGTAAGTGCTCTGTTTTCTTGTTAAGCATCTTTCCCGCATGACTAGTAGGTCGAGCTTTTAAAATTCTGTGTCTTAGTAGAGTGCAAGTAGTCCTCGTGTACCACCTCCTTAAATTGGAGAAGGGGCTTGTCTGCCTGTTATGAACTTGAATGTTTGCATGCATTTGTTTCTGGTTTTCTAGACTATCTGTTGTGTAGAGTTTTCTGTTGGTTTTTTTTTTTCTTTCCTAATAGCTTTTTTTTGGAAGACGTGGCTGATTCTTCTAAGCATGTTACAAGGTATATTGCAATCATGACCAAGCTGGTTTTTTTCATTTGCAATTTACCAAAGAATATGCATGGCCTTGAGTGTAGACTTTTAAACAGAAATACCTTTCTAGTCTCATCAGTTTCCAAGTGGAAATAGGTGACAGGGGAGGTGAAGGTGGGGATTCAGGTTGTTCAGCCTAGTCATAAGCACACCATGTAGATGTTTTATTTTTTTTCCCTGTTTCCTAAGGAGCCTTGTCATGCAAGGCAAAAGTTTCAAAGTCTTTAAAAGTCTAGGTCTTTCACTTAACAAATGCTAAGGGGGCAGATAGTAGTGTATTTAATTATATATTTTTACTGTGAGCATATTCCATCTGCTCCACATGCCTTTTATGGAACTTGCAGTGTAAAGACTGTTTCATTCTGTTCTCTTCCAGTCACAAGCATAACAATGGTCAACCCATGTGGTTTACACTTGGCATAAGGGAAGCTATTAAAGGCTGGGACAAAGGTTTGAAGGACATGTGTGTGGGAGAGAAGCGGAAGCTAACTATTCCACCAGCCCTTGCTTATGGAAAAGAAGGGAAAGGTAAAACACATGAGGTCCTTCCCTTACTTTAATTGGTTTTATTGCCTGTATTTTACTTTTATTCTTGGCCTAAGAGGTTGCCAAGCTTTCAAGCTTTCCCGGTTGATTCCATTAAGAAAAAATGATGGAGCGGTACTTTCTCATAAATGTGTTTTCTGCAGAAATAACTATAAAGTGGTTTTGTGGTGAATGTAGGAAAGAACAGGAATTGATGGTAGCTGCTGTGCTGTATGTTCCAAGTGTCTTGTCTGTTAGTGCTGTGCTCAACAGTGCCCTGCTTTTAAAAAAAATTTTTCTTGCCTTTTTTCCCCCTTGCTTCTTTTTACAGTCGAGCTGGAAGTGGTTGCTTAGGCAACAGTTGGCTTTTTGGCTGTTGCATCTGTTTGTGGTAATACTACATGAATGTGCATGTGCAAGCCTTATTCTTGCTTGCAGGTTTCTTTTAGAACCCTAAGAAATTCCCTGTACTGCTGCCCAACCAGTTCCTTGCTGATACAGTGAAAAGTCATTGTTTAGTTCTCCGTATAAGGACACTTAATTCTTTCCCTTTTCTAGCTATTTCCAGTTTGGGCAGTGGTCTCTGGTATCCACAGTAAGATATGCAGGTAGACGATCAGTCATGTTGATATCTACTGAAAATGTATTGAATGGTGTACAGACAGATAAAAACGTTGCTTGTAGCATTTTCTCAACCTGCCTACTACTGATGGTGTTTAGGGCTTTTTCCTTTCAAGCATTTCCAGATTCCTATTTTAATGGGAGGGCCAGATCTGGAATTTGCAGTTAAATGAGTGACAGCTTGAATGATGCAGGAAGATTACTTTTTTCTGCTTTATAGGGTTTGTTTTGTTAACTTTTTGAATGAATTAGTAGTTAGGAATATTTTGTCATGACAAGTTATCTCAAATGACCTAAGGCAATGCAAGGTTTCAAAGCAGAAAGGATAAATGTCTTGAAATGTATAATCCTTCCACCTTCTGTCCTCTTCCATTAATCTGAGACTGTTTTAGGAATGAGGAGTATTTGCTTGTCTGTATCTTCTGGCAAGTCGGGCTGAAGATGGGCTAAGTAGTTCTCCACATTACTCCATGCTAAGTAGTACTCCATACATACAGCAGACTCTGTACCCTCCTTTCTTGAAAGTAGCCTTTAATACATTTTTCTAGAATCCTTGGTTTGGGGTTCAAGCGATAGTATTAGAAGGCATCATGTTTCTAGTAGAGAAGAGGAAACTTGCGGTGGTCGGTTACTTAACTGTATGCAGGGCACAACTGTAAACTTTTCCACAGAAATATTAAATGCTGCAGTGCTCATGTTGTCATTGCAAGCCTAATTGCCTTCATTAATATGCAAAGCGCTATAGTAGCTCTTCAAAGAGTTGCAAGCCTCACTTCTGTGTTTGGTACAAGAAGGTTAAACAAGTAAACACTGCTAACTGCTGTAAGAAATTACTTGCTTTAGGAAAACTTTGAAGTATTTGAACATAATTATGTTGCTATTTTCAAATGGTGCCCTTGAAGACAGAATTATTCTATATTCTTCATGCTTTCCTCTAAATGCACACAATTTCACAAGCCTCCCACCTTGCTTGCTGTCTGACTTGAATGATGAGTCAGATGCCTTTTTCTGTAACACTCAGAAAAATTTACCTGTATTCCAGACTCTAAGCAGGCCACTGCGTCCTGTGTTTCCAGAAGTTTCTGCACATTTATTCATCCCAGAAGTCTTCAATCCTGTTTGTTGCTGCAGCTCAGGGTGTGTTTAACACCACACGTCCACAACAGTAGACGTGGATTAGCTTCTCCCCTATCTTCTCAAGGCACAGAATATTTTGGGGCGTGCTGCCATTCAATATAGAAATATTTGGTTCTATTCAAACTGTTTAAGGAGAAAAGTGGTGTGCTAACAGGTCTTTGATGGTAGGTTCAGCCATCAGCATGGAAGCATATTGTATCACTGTAAAAGCCAATGCCTGATAAATGGAAATACTTGAGGGGTGGTGGCATGCAGGGGTGGTTTTTGGCACTATTGGGGAAGTATCCATTTGTTCATGTGCATCAAAAAAGGCATGATGCTAAGATATCTTCTGAGCAGGTTTATACACTTAATTTCTGCTATTTGGAAATAGCTCAGTGCTTTATGTAGCAGTCCAGAGACAGCCATGGGGTACTGACGGCGTTGCTACCCTTCTGTCTTTGAAAGAAGAGCTTTTCCAGGGACAGAATAGCAGGTATAAGGTGTCAGATGGAGTGGAGAGGAATTTGGAGACCAGTGGGGTTATGGTGCATCAGGAGGACTGAACTCTCCCTTCTTGCTACCCTCTCACTCACTCTTGGCTGTATGTTGCAGTAGTGGCCACCTGAGTGGCTGTTCAGTCTCCTTCACTGTTTTCCACTTTATCCAGCTCTGGCCATGGAAAAAAGATTCAAGAATATTGTCTGAGACACCTGGGATGATTGCTGGGATTGCTGGGATGAGTGCACATTGGCATGTACGAGTCTCCAACAAAACTAGTTGCAGCTGAAGTTTTGTATGTGTTGTAAGGGCTGCTTAGCATCCAGGCTACAGTCTAAAATGGTTACAGTTGTCACCGTTACAGATACTTACCTTTGGTTGTTCAAATTGCAGGATGCTTTGAAAGTAGTAGGATTACTGGAATGTTTCTCTGATGGATATGGCTTTTGTAGGGCATTGAATATGTAGTTGTTTTTATCTTTTCTCCATGTTTACTGTTTTGATCAGGAAAAATTCCACCTGAGAGCACACTGATTTTCAACATTGACCTTCTAGAAATTAGGAACGGACCAAGGTCTCATGAGTCATTCCAAGAGATGGATCTTAATGATGACTGGAAACTGTCCAAGCAAGAGGTAAGTGGGTTACTCTTCTTGTGAGCAAACCTAACAGGATGGAATAGATAGTGGAAAGGGAAAGATAAGCCTAACTTGATCCTGTTAGAGAAGTATCTAAACACAAGTTAGACTTTAGCTACTGCTGTGCACGGAGCAACTCTGCAAGCAGTATACTATTTAAGAGTGCTTAAGGCAATTGCTTATTGAGCGATGCACAGTGTGGGTAACTAGGACTAATGAGTTGTTAGCATTAACTACTGAACTGATATACTCATCACGAATGATAAGACACTCAAAGTCATTGCTGGCCAGGTGGTGACTAGTCATGTAGGGAAAGGTGAATCTCTGTTCTTCCCTAGACATGACTTTCAGTGTTGCTCTCTTCCAGTTCTCTGCTGTTTTTTGCCTTTGTTTTATGCCTTCTTTGTAGGTATCTTTCTTGCTGAATGCTCTTGTACTACTATTGCTGACTTGACAATTAAGCTCCTGTCTGTGCTTTGCCTTTCTTGCATGGCTTCAGTTCACATATTTTCTTAACTATTAACTTTCTTTTTCATTAAAACTAAGCCAGAGATGTGTATCTGTGCTGCATCACTCTGAGCCTTGGATCCCAGTGGAACTGCTGGACAGGGCGTTCAAAAGCAGCCTTGATAAGCTGAGGTCACGTAGGCATATGACCCATGTGTGCCCATGCTTATGGGAGGCTTAGATGGAGTAAAACATCTTAGAAATAAAACCAGACTTCAGGGCTTTTTGGAGTTAGTTGGTGATTTACTAATAACCTGGAATTAGAAATTCTTCTGCTGTAGGGCAGTCCTGTTTCATAGCATTCGCATGAAATGGGTTTCAAAGCTCATTTTTCAGTCAGATACTGTAAAAGTATGGCAACTGATTTGCTAGTTTTGCTGTCACTTAGATGATTGAAGCATCTTTCCTCGCTGAACAGGGCTGCAGAATGAGTCAGACAAGTAGTGTTCTGGCAGAAGCATAGGAAGGAAAGTATCTAATATCACCATCCTGAACATAGTGGCCCCCTCTTATGCTGTAGTAATCAATTCTTTCATAAGCTTAAAAACATTTAATTGCCACTTTTTGTCTAATAGGTGAAAATTTACTTGAAGAAAGAATTTGAAAAGCATGGAGCCGTGGTAAATGACACCCAGCATGATGCTTTGGTTGAAGACATATTTGATAAAGAAGATGAAGACAGTGATGGGTTTATATCTGCAAGGGAATTTACATACAAGCATGATGAGCTGTAGAAAAGGGTGACATAATTATTTTGACACAAATGGCAGTGACTTAGACGGCCTCATTCTTGTGTCATCTTAATTCTGTGTTTTGGAGTTGACAGCTGCTGTTGGCAAAGAAACACTCTCTGTTTATATGAAAGAATTTCTGTTCAAAGTATGAAAATGTACCTCCTTTAACGCAGCAAAGACTTGCACATCAGTAGTTTTTAAATTTTGTATTAACTTATTTTTCAGAAATGAAAGAAACTTTCCAGTTATCAAACATTGTGAAAATCAAAATCCAGTGCCTTTCTGGGATTTGTTTGTCTGTTACCATAACCTTCAGTGACTTATGTATAACTTCTAGTTTGTGGTTTTAATTACTTGACCTTCCTTCTTGTGTGTCACTGCTTGAGAAGCAGCGTGCTGACCTTGCTTTTTCTGCAGACTTTTACAAGATGTACTAGAAGGCATCAGCATCTCTTTATGCAGCTGAGAAACTGAGACAAAGCTGCATGAGAAGAATGACTATCCTGTGCTGACTTTGCTTTTCTAAAGGGAGAGCATTACCAGCCATGCCAATAATTGTCTGCATTTTTTCTTTAAATTGCATGTACAAAGTAGGAGTCTAAAAGTGAAAGTCTGACATTTATGTCAACAACAATTTCTAAGAAATGTCTGTAACTTGGAAAATAGCAAGTTATGCTGCAGTGCGGGGGTCATGTCCTTTACATAACACGCACATTTGTTTTGAAACTCAGAACTTGCATTCATGAAAAAAAGATCATACCTCTTTCCCCTCAAGTTTTGAGGGAGATCTTGAGCAAACACGTCTGCAGTGTTTCCCAGTTGCAGAAGGAGGATCAGTAGAAGAACATTTTGCATTTGCCTTGCCTCAGTTGTAGAACTTGTTTCATCATTGCCCCTTTGCCAGTATTTTCACAAATAAAGTGACTTTTCAGAAAAATAGAGGCATGAGGTAAATGTTATGGTGCTGTATCTTCACAGAGGTGGAGACCACAAGGATTTTGACTCCATCTTGTATCTGAACTGTTTCTGGAGAGGAAGAAACATTTTGCAATTTTCCATGGTTTCTTAAATGAGGGGACAGGGTATCTCGGGGAAGGGATGGGCCTGTATTCTGGCACCACTGACATAGGTCTTTAGAAGTATTTTACTTGAAAAATGTTACTCATTTTACTTGAAAAATGTTACTCAAGGCCAGATAGGGACACAAAGCAAATCCAGTTGTAGGCAATTGTGATTGCTGCATTGCACTAATCCTTAATTGTTGCCAAGTGGTGCTGTAGATGAGCTAGATGCTTTCCCTGCCACCTAGTGTTACAAGGAAGTATTAGAAGACCACCTCACTAAACAGTTCAGCTGCAGATGGGCATTACAGAACGCTGTCAGTAGTGACTGTTTTGGAGAAAGTAGTGCAGTGGTGGGGGTTTTGGCTGGCTGTCTTTTGTGGGTTGGTTTGGGGTTTTTTGGATTAGTGTCTGGCTTTTTCTGGCTGATGGCCTCCATGATACAGAATTGTGGCCACATTGTTTTCAGTAACCTTTAGGTCTTTTTCCTCAATGTTGCCATCTTTTAACTCCTTGATACTTTTGCTTTTGGAATGTTCTATGGCAGTGAGTTTCACCTTGGGGTAGCATAGGAAAGTATCTCCTTTCTTTAGGCGTGTTGCCTGTGCTGAGTCTTGTGAGGAAATAGTGAATAATCATCATCTATTTAGCTCTTCTTACCAATCTTTTTTTTCCTCATAACTTACAAAAATTAAGCTTGTGTGACTTTGGCTCTCCCAGGGTTGCTTGTGTGTCCTGTGGTCTGTGCTGGGTGTCTCGATTTCCCCTGCAGTCACCAGAGCACTCAGCACCTGGGGGCAACTCATCGGGTGTATATTGCTCATGTTGTATTGGGGCAGATGCCTTATCAAAGAGTTTCCTGTTTTTCTCCATTGACTACAGGGGGAGTCTGGGCAATTAGCATAGCCTAGGCCAAGGAGGGCTAAGGGGATATGAAGCTGAGCCTTCAGGCAGTCTTGCCTAGGATGTGGGAACTGGCAGGTGCCCAACCAACCAAAGGGGAAATACTGAGTGTGTGCTGCTGGGAAGGGCAGAACTGAGACTTGCATTGGGTCTGTCAGGGTTTTAGATGATTGTCTGCAGTGTTTTTAGCATGTTCTCTGATCATCTGGCTAGGGAATGAAAGCATAAAAGCATGAAATAAAACTCGGCCCAGATTACTGACCAAATTATATAAAAGTTAAGCTTAAATAATGGGCTGCCAGTATGTGGCCTGTGTAAGGGCCCACTGCTGTTCTCTTTGGAGTCAGTGAATGCAGTGGCGCATCCATATGCATTATCTTCTGCTTGGACCTCTAAACCATTTCATAAAAATAACTTTCAGTGAACATATGAACTTTTTAACGCCAGCAGAGCTTTAAAGCTGCAGGACCAAGATGCTTTATTTCATGTTGTGTGCAGGCTTATGCCAGATGAGCAGGTGGGTTTTGTTCGTATTGCTTTTCTTGGCAGCGGTATTAAACATCTGAAAATGAACTGAAAAAATTCCAAAGTGACTTGAGAAGCCACCTCACCTTTATTACCATGGGAAGTGCAAGGGGTCGTTCCCCTGAAGAAACAAGTTCTCGCTGTGCCTGTTGGGAAGGCAGCACTTGGAAAAGTGGAGAGGGCTCAAAACAGAGCAGCTCGTAGCCGCCGCCTTGTTTTGTGGTTAGGTAGGAAAATGCGCACTGATGGTTCTTAGAACTTGTCGCGGGCCAACTCCGGCCCAGCAGCCAAGCACCCTGCAACCCCCCTCCTGCAGCACTGGGGTGCGGGATGGGATGGGATGGGAAGGAGAACTGGGAGAAAAAGGTAAAACTCCATGGGCTGGGAGAAGGACGGTTCAGTAGAACACCCCAGAGAGAGAGAAGAAACCACAGTACTAACAATACTGAAGAAATAACATATAAAGTGATTGCTACAACCCGCAGCGCTCCCATCCCCAGGCTCCAATCCTGCGTCTTCCCCCCCATCCCCAGGCTCCAATCCTGCACCTTCCCCCCCATCCCCAGGCTCCAATCCCGGGTCTTCCCTCGCCTGGCCCTCCCCTTATATACCGGCCATGACGTCAGTACAGTAGCATTATCCCATTGGCTGGCCCTGCCCTGGCCCCTCCCAGCTCCTTGGGGAAATTAACCCTATCCCAGCCAAACCCGGGACAGAGCCGCAGCTTGTAGTTCGCAGCCCCCACCCAGCAACTACGGTGGGCGTTGCTGCTTCTGTTGGTACAGAATCAACCTTCAGAGCTCATCCAATTTGAAAACTCTTGATGTGTGATGCAATGACGCAAGAAAGCTTTTGGCAAAGCTTCAGGAATGGTGCTTATTGTCTGAAATGTTTTTTGAAAGCTTTCTTCTTTGAGATCAACTGACAAGGCAAAGAGTGTTGAAAATGAAGGAAGCCCTTTATTGGGACTAAAAATCTTTGCTTTTCAGGACCTGTGTCCTTGTGCTGCCAGCAACACCCCCGGTAGAGCGGTGTTCTGGTGAGTAGTGTATGTGACGGAGTCATAACATAGCAGTGTTAAGGACATATTGAACAAACTGCTACCATAGTTTCATCTTCATGATGTTTACTATGAAAATGACCCTTAGAGTGTTTCCTGAGTACTTCAGTGTAAAAAGAGGTGCTAAGAGCCTTTTAAATTACAACTCTTTGTCATGTATGGTCCCTACACCCGGTTGCTTCTGCTGTTCGATATGAGGTGGTCTTATCCCTTCATGCAGAAACCCCAGTTTCAGATGGCAGGGGAGTATCAGCAGGATGGGGAGAGCTCATTGCTTTGGGGCATCCTGGGAAAAGAAGCAAAGCTAGGGGAAATGAGGTGAGAGAGAGTGGGAGTGTGCGGAGTGATGTGAGAAATGCAAAAGATTTTGTTTCCTAGATCTTTTGGCATCTGCTTACTTGGAAGAAAAAGCACTGGCAGCCACTGACGTAGGTACTGCAGATGATAAACCTGGCTTTGATTAGAAATCACTCCTTCAGCTAGGTTTCTATATGGACTTTTAGAACAAAAGCTCATTTTAAATTCACACTTCCAAGATCCAGTAAAGAATATTCAGAATAGGTATGTTGAGTTTGCTTAAAAATACATCGGCCTCATCATAGAGCTTGTGCAAAAAAAAAAGTGCCAAACACAAAAAAAAAGCCAAAATCCACCACCCTAAAACCCTTTATTAGTCTTCAACACTGCATTGGTTCTGGTAACAGGAAATAAAACAAACAAAACCTGTTTATATTTGTATAATCCTGGATAATTTTAGCCTCTCTTGAAAGCTAATCATAATGCTTACATTCTGTGCCCTAGTTTTCTCCTGGTACATAGGAAAAGCAACACTGACAAAATACAAATCTTTCTTCAGCTATCCTGCTTCTGTTTTCATGCTTGTACTTTATTATGTCAACAATTTCACCCAATAAATGTAATTGAAATGCTCAGTAGGAAGCTATATTTCTGTATATATAGGGACAAGGACCTTAATTATCAGCTCTCCCAGCCTGGAGGGGAATTCAGATGGACCCTCGCCCCACACCACATTTCTTCCTTGTAGGAGATTCTGTTCCAAAAGCAGGCTGGTTTAGCTATGGGTTGCACCTGTTTAGGAGCTGTGTAGTATTTCTGTACTCTTGAATAATGTGAAAAAAAATAGGGGCTTGGTTTAGCTGAAAAATTTGTCATGAAGATAGAGGATAGTTTGAAACATGTCATGTAAGTAATTTTGTGCAAGGTTTTTGAAGGCCATGTTCCTGATGGGGTATGGAGTTTGTCCACAGGGATAGTATTTTGTTAGCTTGCTTTGTTGGTTTGGCTTTTGTTTGTTTGTTTTTGCTCATAAATGCTCTGCATCTCCATTAGGTAATTAACGAAGAAACCCACTTTTACAATATTAGGATCTGACTGTGGAAATCTGTTGGAGCAAACTCTTTAGAGCTCCCCAAATCCCAGTTGTGTTTCCCTCTAAAAACTCTGAGGCTGATGCTAAGTACCATTAAGAGCTGCTCTTCATATTAGATACAATGCTTCTAATTTCTAGTTTGTGTCATGACCCGCTTAAGGAGATTAAATGATGCAGAGTAATTGATTCCTCATCTGAGAGTCAGACTGAAAGCATTAAATCAATCCTGCTCTTCCATTTCGTTGCCATTGAAATTTCTTTAAAGCAGCTGTTGTTTCCTCTTCTGCCTTTTTTTCCTGAACAGTGCACTAGGTAATACCTACTTGCTTTGTTTGCTTGGCCTGCTGTCATCTCTTTGGAATTAGATAGCACAGCTTAGCTCTGGTCTCTAATCCGCTGGGATATGTCTTTAGAGAACAGGTTTTCATTCCATAAGTACAGTGCAAAATATTTTTGATGACCCTGTGTCTACCTCTGGGTATGGAATCTATAGAGCCATAGCTAATGGACTAATCGTAGCTTAAAGAAAATTATGACCTTCTGGATTTTACTCTTAGCAACACTGACCGAAATACTTAGAGGGGGAAGCCTGGCAACATTCCTTGCTTTTAACAGCAGGCAAGAATGTACATTTGCATCTAGCATTTCAGTTCTTATGTGCCATCACTTCCTCATTGCTACTGTCACTATTATTAGTTGGGTTAAAACCTGGCTTAGCATGGTCACATGGACATTGTGATACAGACTTATGCTCTGAAATAATTCAGTGCTCTGGCACTGCAAAACCCAGTCTGAAGCAAAGCTCCCAGACACGTGGTGCTCATCTTGCAGCTGACAACTGAGCACAAACTGCAATGGGAGCACACAGGGAGCAGAAACGGACGATGCTCCTATTAATTTGGTACCCAGTCCCGTTGTTGCAAACCTGAGCCAAGTCCAGCTCACCATGGCACCCTTTTGAAACAGCCACAGCCAGCCTTTCATGCAGTGGTGGGGCCGTGGGACGGCAGGCCGGTGAGGTGAGCTCTAGGACGCCAATTAATACGCTCTGCCAGACCTCTGCTGGTTTTGAACCTTCTGCTTCCAGAGCAGGTGGCAGCACAGGGTTGTGTCAGCACTTCTGGACAGACCACAGGGGCACCAGCCGGGTTCCTGCTGTCACACCGCTGCCTGCAGGTAAAGCTAAGGGCAGGCTTGGAGCAAACAGCAGTGGCCCTTGCACTGGGGGAGATACAGGCTGGGGAATAGCTCTCCGTACCAGCCAGGTTTTCTTGGCTGATATCCCCAGCTAATATAAGGAAGTGCAACAACTCCTGGGTAATTTATTGTTGGCATTTCTTTATTAAAATATGTACAGAAGGAATAACACCAAACCAGCATGAAATGTACAATACAGTTTGAGCTTTGTTATTGTTCCCATCTCCTATTAACTCCTATTTTCCAGTTGTACCTTGTGAACAAGGCCATTTATGTAAATGTGAGCTCTTTTATGACAGAGATACTCACTTGTGGAAATTTTTTAAAATATTTTTTCCTGTCCTTTTGGAAGCATAGGAGCCAAAAGGACTTCTTTAGTTTAGTTTGAAGTATTTCTGTTATCAGAGGTCCCTTCCCACCTGCAGCTATCTATCACTTCCATGAATACAGAAAATAACTTATTCATTGAGGAGGGTTTTTGGAGTCAGGACTTCTTAAATTCATATTAAAAAAAAAAAACAACCTGCTAAAACTTTAAGTCTCCTGAAAAGCAGAATAGTGGAAGATGCTGCAGCAAACCCATCCATAGCCTAGGAAGGACACACTACTGCTCACAGTCCCCAGTGTAGGATGTGTATGGGAAGAGCAAAACAGTTGCTGACACATGCATAACTTTTAAAGCATACTCAGCAGACCTGTTGCTGTGGTAACTAATGGGAGGACTGTAACCTCCCCTGAATGAGTGCTGCTTGCACTGCACCAGATGGCCAATAAATCACGTAGAGGCATTTTCTGACCCTTTTGTTATTGTCCGATCTTTTCTCTAAGTGCTGTGATTTAATTTCCAGCAATGTACACATAGGTTATTCAGAGATGCCACACTAATATAAAATATCAAGCTGCTCTAGGTATGCAGTCACTTTAACGAACTCCTGTATCATGTGCATAACACCAGAACCATGTTTCGTCTTATGGATTGATGTTCAAGGTGTTGCAATGCTATGAATAATGCTAAGCTGAGAAAAACTATGCTTGAATCCTAATATAATTTTAAGAAGCGTAACTATACAGCACATAGTTACTATAGCACATTCTTTCCAAGACTATAGCACACTTCTGGCAGTGGGAAGTGAGATGTCTTTTCCAGCTCTGTGTTCTGCTACAAGCACTTCTGTACAGGCAGCATCATAACAACGGAAGCACACATGAAGATTAAACAGGATCATTGCATAAGAAAGTAATGCTGCTGTCTCTGTATTTGCTGCTTCTTTGTTGTCATTAATGGCTTATCTTCTCAGGATGACAGATGTCCTTCTTCCACTTGCCTTGACTATTAATTATTACGAGTCTTAAGCTATTGTCAAGTGTTTTTAGCATCATTCTTACAGGTGCTGTTCTAACACACTAAAAATCTCCAAGTTCATGGACTTGATAAGCCAACCATTAGAAAAAATGTATCTTGTGATACCTGTTAGAGTTATGAAAATAAGTATGCTGGCACATGTTACTGTAAATTAAAACAAGGAAAATTACAAAACTTATTAAAACAAAGCAAGATACTGGTGCTTTTTTTGATAAGTGATTGCTCCGGAAGAAGGCAACCTTTCTGACCGGACAACAGAGCAGCTTAGTTGTGTGGTTCAGTGTGGTGCCCAATAGGTTCCTAGATGCTGAGGGTAACTGCAGCACACCCGGAGTCCTCGTAGCAGAATGGCTTCTGTCCTTGTGACACAGGCTAAGCAGTTGTGTTCTGTTATGTCACTTGTGCAATTCACTCACCTTCTGCGATGCATGAATAAAAGCTTGGCATCTAAGCCCGCCATTGTGCCTACAGTGACATCTCATGTGCAGCTGCTGCCATTTCCATACATTAATCTTCAATGGTACAATTGGATAACGGGGCTGCAGCCGGGATTTCTCCCATCTTTTTTGTTTTGAACGTTCCCTGAGCCCAGCAGGTGATATCTTTACTTCACATCATAATATTGCATCTGCCACCCTCTTTCTTGGTTATGGGTAAGGCCACCTGTAGCATGGAAGAAATACTCTCAACTCTATGCTCTGGTCTCCTGACTATATTAAAAATCCCAAACATCCAAGTACCGTTGATACTTTTTGCTCTTTAGATTTGTTCTATGATATCAGTTAAAATTACTGGCCTATGGTGTAACTATGATCTGAGGGTCTCACAGGGTTTTTCAAGTGTTACTATCTCTTCTGTATGTAAGAAGGTTTTTTGTCCTTATAAGTCCCTGGAAGAGGGATGCCTTTATGGGTATAGGCTTAGAATTCCGACTCAGCAGCAACCAGGTACATTTGTCGTGTACAACGGCAGTTCATCTGATTTTCAGGTACTCCAAATTAGCATTCCACCAGAGAGAACAAGACTAAGACGGAGGCTGGAAATAACAAAAATTAAAACCAACAAAAGGGCTTTTTGGGTGCTCTAGCCTTTCACCAAAATCTATCACAGTACATTTGAAAAATATAATTTCAACACTTAGATGGTCTTTTTTACCACTTCCACTAAGCCAACTTCTCTCCCTCTAAACACTGTTAGCTGAGAAAGCTGGTTCCATCAGCCTGCATAGCTGCTGTCTTGAACTTGCAGAGGAAAGTATTTTGGAAATTATGAATCAAAGATTAGTGCTGCCATGTCCTGAGGATTTTGGCTACTGGTTCTGAACAGACTTTGATCTCCAACTATGGAGGTGTTTTAAAGAAGAAAAAGAAACTGTAACTTCTTTGAAATTATCTTTTCTAAAGATGTGTCCTTCCCACTCTCCTCCTTTGATGTTGCATCCCATTGGAAACCCATCTTTTACAGGAGTAAAACTCTATTTTTTAATATCCATAAATTCTGCTGTTATGTTATTAAAGACAAAGAGGAAATAATCAATAGATAAGCACTGTGGCTTTGTCCTAATTATCGTAATTTTGTATTTTCTGTTTATGCAGCAGTCTCCATTCAAAGATTTCAAAGATGCAGCTGTGAGTAAATGTTCTCCCCTTTTCATGTATGAGGTAATTTATTTGCTGGGAGATTACAAGATTGATCCAAAGGCAAGCAGCAAGCTTATGGCAGAAGAATGAACACCCCAGGATCTCTTGATTGCCAGGACCAAGGTTCCACCACTCATCTTTGCTGCTTTACACAGTTCATGGCAGCTTATACAGAAAGGAAGTGTCAAAGATTTCTGTGTTGCCGGTATATAATCATTCTGTAGACAGTCTAATAATTCTTAGGTGGATTATACTCAGCCATAATCATCTCCAGTGTAATTAGAGAATAGACTTAGTCATCGAAGTGAGCATAATAGGGGTAATGCAAGTGCTGTGTTATAGGATATAATTTAAACCCCTTTTTAAATTGCACCTGCTCTTTTCATCGGTTATCTTTTCTGATTCTAAGAAGCAAGCTGCCTGTGACGCAGCTCATCCTCAATGTAAATCCAGAGCAAGGAATTTGGGTTGTTACGTTCAACTGAAGTTGTTACAATTAGATTGGTACAAACTCCTCAGCTTTTCAGTAGTTCAAATCACCTTTCAGTTAGATATTTTAAGCAAGAATTACCCAGCCTTCTTTTCTATGACAAAACACATTGAACTGCAATTCTGATGATAGCAAACTGATAGCAGAGGAAAACAAAAGTCTTGCTTAAAATACATAATGGAAGATCTCAGAGTATGAAGGGCTCCGTGTTTCTAGTGACTAGCCCTGGTTTTTAAGCAAAAGCATTGAGTCTAAGTAATGACATCTAAATTAGTCCCTATTCAGGTTACTGATATACCCCCAAAAGGTGCAGGTGCCACAATATTTCACATTTGCTGAGATGTAGACTGGAACAGCAATTTTTGTCTCTTTTGGTTATGTAGTAAAGTTGTAACTTCTAGTCTGCAATTAAGTTTGACAGCAACAGTATCCAAAGCTTATCCATATTTTCCAAACACAGTTCCATGGATCCCTCTGCTGCTTTTGGTGATGAGAGGAAATTCTTTTTGCCATATATGGTTCCAGGATTTTTCTTTTCACATAGGGTCCCGTATGCAAATTTTGTTTGGCTTTTTGTTCTGTTTTGTTTTCCAAGATTACTAAACTAGATCTACCGATCCAATAAGCAGTGTGATATTTAAGAGTCTTGGTTCCTATCTTGTAGGAGTACCTGATGTGTAGTATTAACTGAAATTTGGAGTGACCGTCAGTCCTGTGCTTGTTGTGGCAATTGATTCTGCAGACACATTAGGAGGGCTTGGCCTGTGTTAATGAGTTAGGCTCCTGAAGAGAGAGAAAGGAAGAAAAGCAGATATCCTGAGGAACCCAACTCTGATCGCCAAGTTGTACAGCACTATAGAGAACATACTGACAAGGTACTTTCAGGTAATTAATTCTGCTGGCAAAAAGCATTAGAACCTGTGAAATGAGGCAATAGCTGAGCATAAATCACTTGGACTTAGGTACAAAGCCCTTTTATAGATTTCTTTATTTTCCGGGCCTTCCCCAAGTTCCGCACTGCTGTACTATACTCACACACTTGTTTCTTCCTGCTCTTACACTGAAACGCTCCGGTTTGTAATGCTCTTTGCTCTGGCTATTGGCTCATCCTTGCCTCTCTGACCTCCTTTCCAGCTTCCATTTAACTTTCCCATCAAACAAGGCTCTTCCTTGTTGTTGTCACAACAACCCCCAGCAACGGTACAGGCTTGGGGAGGAGTGGCTGGAGAGCTGCCTGGTGGAAAAGGACCTGGGGGTGTTGGTCAACAGCCGGCTGAACATGAGCCAGCAGTGTGCCCAGGTGGCCAAGAAGGCCAATGGCATCCTGGCCTGGATCAGCAATGGTGTGACCAGCAGGAGCAGGGAGGTGATTGTGCCCCTGGACTTCGAACTCGTGAGACCGCACCTTGAGCACTGTGTCCAGTTCTGGGCACCACAGAACAAGAAGGACATTGAGGTGCTGGAGCAGGTCCAGAGAAAGGCAACGAAGCCGGTGAGGGGTCTGGAAAGCATGGCTTATGAAGAGTGACTGAGGGAACTGGGGCTCTTTAGTCTGGAAAAGAGGAGGCTGAGAGGAGACCTCATTGCCCTCTACAACTACCTAAAAGGAGGTTGTAGTGAGGGGTGGGTTGGTCTCTTCTCCCAGGTAACAAGTAGGACAAGAGGAAATGGCCTCAAGTTGTTCCAGGGGAGGTTACGATTGGATATTAGGAAAAATTTCTTCCCTGAAAGGGTTGTCAAGCACTGGAACGAGCTGCCCAGGGAAGGGGTGGAGTCACCATCCCTGGTGGTGTTCAGAAACATGTAGACATGGAACTTTGGGACACGGTTTAGTGGTCATCGTAGTGTTGGTTAATGGTTGGACTTGATGATCTTAGGGGTCTTTTCTAACCTTAATGATTCTATATATAAACACTATTCTTAATTCTAAATTTCAGAAGGTATCTAAGGTGAAGCTGCGAGTTGTGCTGGGTAAGATCAACATTCACAGCGAGTCTAAAGCAGCTCAATTTCTGCCCGTGTGAGTTGACCATGAATTTGACTCTTCCTACGTGTGATGTGGGCTTAAATTCTGCAGTTGTTTCCCCGCTCTGCTTCAGTCCTGTTTGGGTGACTCCATATCAATAAAGCCTTCTCCTGCATCCTAAACGAAACAGTGCATTTTATCGGGAAAACAGGGATTTTAAAAGTATATGTTGGTTGAAAAGCCCATAACAGTAAAGTGACAACTGACCTTCTACCTGCAACACAGAAGAGTTCAGATCGGGCAGAGAGGCGGTGAATTTGGGGCTGGCATTCTGAACTGGAGGTGAGACTTCCATGTTCTCAGCTGTGGTAACTGGGATATTATAAATATTAAGCCCATTTGGCAACCTGAGCGTCAGTGGTAACACCTACTCCAGGAGCTGTGCTACAAATACAGGGGGGACGGGGAAATCTGTGGAGAAAAGGATTTTACAAATGTCGAGTATTAGTTTTACCCTCCTAGTCAAAGACACAGAACAGCTGCTCACTGAAAAAAAAAAAAGAGAAGAAATAGTTTAAGCTCAAATACAACAGCGGAGAAATGTCTCGCCAGGAAATCACCAAGACATTTCGCCTTTTGCTGGCAGCTCATCCAAGGCATGGCAGCATCCCAAGGCAACACCCTGCTTGGCCAGAAAAAAAAAAAATCGTAGTCTTAAGAATAAATGATTTTTTTTTACTTTGTGTAATTTTATTTTATATATATACATATATATATTTTTTAATTGCATTGTGATTTCTCCACCCTGTGTCTTAAAACAGGGGAAAAAAAGTTTATATCCTGTTAACTCCAAGTCTTTAGGGTCAGTGGATTTAACGGCCACCCACAGGGAGCTCTGGGGAGGTGTTTCCTTTGCCCGCAAAACTAAAGAAGAAACGGATTTGTTCGGATACCGTTTGTTTTTTGGTTTGGTTGTTGGGTTTTTTTTTAATGCCACCCTGTTATTTACAAAAGCACAGCGAGGGCGGGGAGACCGGGGAGAGCCAAGCGCGGGCCCGGCAGCCGCCTCCCCACAGCGCGGGCAGGCAGGGCGGCGGAGCCAGGCGCCCACGTCCGCTTCCACCGGGGCCGGGGAACCTCCGGGGAGCCCCGGGCCCGGCCCAGCCCCCGGCGGGAGCGTGTCGGACCGGGGCCAGCCTTGCCGCGGCCCTCGCCCCTCTTCTGAAGTGTAGGGAAGGCAGCGCCAAACCGGCACCGCCGCTCCCTCAGCCGCTCCCCGCCGCTCCCTCAGCCCGCTCCCCGCCGCTCCCCTCAGTCACCGGCCCCGCCCCGTTGCGACAGAAACGGCGTCTCCGGTTGCTACGATAGCGGCGGCGGGGCCAAGGCCGCGCTGAGGCGCGGGTCGGAGCCGGGCACTGACCGCAGCGCGCTCCGGTGGAGGGGCGGCGAGCCCGGGCCGCTGAATGGAGCCCAGCGGGAAGGACGGCGGAGCGGCGCGGGGGCAAAAGGCCCGCGGCGGCCTCCGGGACTGCGCGGCTGGGCTGTATCCTTCCGCCGGCCGTGAGGGGCCGGAGCGGGCGGGAGCGGCCGGCCCGGCTCGGGAAGGGCCTCCCCGCAGAGAGGCAGGGCCCGGCCTGCGGCCTGCCGAGCCGGGAACGGGGCCGCGGGAGGCCCCTGTGGGCCAGGGGTTGCCGCGGAGGCGGCTCCAATAAAACCCCTACGTTGGGGTTTTTAAGCTCCTGTAGAAAAGTGGACTTCTCAGGCAGCTTCGGAGTGTCCGTTGATTTCCCTCTTCTAAGCGACGCTGCCATTGGGAAGTGTATTTCCCATCCGGGCTTGGGGAGCCTTATTGTCTTGAATTTAAGTAATAAGAAATCCTGATGCGACTTGAAAGCTCCACCTGCGCAGTGCCACTTTGAGCATTGCTGAGGTAGGACTGGTCTTGCTGGTGGAGAGCCTTTATCCAGTGATATTTATGCATTTCAGTGCAAACTCCTAATCTTTGGCCCCAGGGAGTGACACTCTGTTTCTATAGAAATATTTCCCCTGTGCTACATGTGTCCCTGTGCTACAGAAAATCATGTTACAGCTCTCAAAAGGCTGAGGGTCCTGGGGCTGTTTAGGCTGGACAAGAGAAAGCTGAGAGGGAATCTGGTCAATGTTTATAAATACCTGAAGGGTGTGTGTCAAGAAGATGGGGCCAGTCTCTCTTCAGTGGTGCCCAGTGGTGGGACAAGGGGCAACGGGCGCAAACTGGAACCCAGGAAGTTCCTCCTCAACGTGAGGAGAAACTTCTTTCCTGGGAGGGTGGCAGAGCCCTGGAATGGGCTCCCCAGAGAGCTTGTGGAGTCTCCTTCTCTGGGGACTTTCAAAACCTGCCTGGACACGTTCCTGTGCGACCTGCTCTAAGTGAAGCTGCTTTGGCAGGGGTTGGAGTAGGCCATGTCTCCAGTGGTCCCTTCCGACCCCTACTATTCTGTGATTCTGATAACAGCCCGATGTCTCTTCAAGTAAACTTAATAAAGGTGATGTTTTTCATCTTCTGATACCATGAAAGATGAGTTAAAATCACTGCAAACAGTAAAATGCAACTACAATGTTTTTTTCTGGATGAACATAAAGTTAGTTGTGACTATAATGTCCAATTGTGGGACCAACTGCTGGGTGCTTAGTCAAAAGGCATTATCAGCATTATGTATCTCGGATAAAGTTTGCCCTTTCCCCAAAAAAAGGTGTAAAGAGTCTATTGAACAGGCTATTTTATCTTCTAATGAGGTGTTTGATAACAGTTTTCATTGTCCTTAACACAATGCTAGGGATAGAGCTTTAACGTTTCATTTTGAACAAGATTTAGAAGAAGAGCGTCGGGCGTTGAGGGAAGATCAAAAAAGGTGTCGGAGTAGGGCACAGAAGTATCTGATAGAGACAAACAGAAGAAGAAGGTCAGTAACTCAGCTTCCTTTGGTGGGAGAGTCAAAACCTTGATACAGCTCAATATATTTCTGCAATTTACATGTTCACTCCTTAAAACAGCCTCACGGCTTTGTTCTGGAGGAATCTAGGCTGAAGAGTTTCACCAGTCCAGTTTCTTTCAGTCAGACAAAATATAAGAAGAATAATATTCTGATTTAGTTGCTAGCTTTTCACTGTAGTCACCTTTTATGGTATAAAGGGAAGTAGCGCTTTCACCTCGCGGCTCTGAACTGCATTTCTGGTGGCGTTCTGCTTTTTCTTCGCTTCGGTGGTGGTGTGAAAAAGGTCCTGCAGAGGTGGAGTACACCTGGGGCAGCAGGCAGATGGCTGTCGCTGCCTTCTGCAGCATGCGCTTGGCCGTCTGCGTGGCACAACAGCTGCCCAAGCTCCTGCTTCCCGATAAACACGGTGCCAAGACTTTCGAGTACAGGGTTATATTTATACCAAAGTTATTCTGGATCGACGTTTGAAACAGAGCTTTGGGTGTCCTGCCTACCTGAGAATGCAAAGTGATGAAATATGCTGTGACAAACGGATTAAGTAAATTATACACGGAGATGTAAGTGCTGTAAGTAGTTTAATAGGCACGGGGGGTTTTCCCCTGCGTTGGGATCCTACGCGCACGCACAGGAGACTCATCTGTGTGTGCTGCAGAGGGAGATGGGCTCCTCCTCGCAAGCCCTCAGCCTCGGACCGGCTTCCTTGGCCTTGTGTTAACTTGTTAACGCTCATCCCCCGTAGTTCCCGTATTCCGTTGTGTTGAGATATGTTGGTAACTCATAAGAGAGGCCGTGGATGTTGTTTATACTGTCGTTTTAGCTTGACAGTGTGTGCTGTCAGCGTATGTTTTGTAATACAAAGAAAAATAGATGAGGAAGTGTAACCACCTGGGAGTGATTGAAGGCAGTGTGCGACCCACAACCTTTGCAGATAATAAACTGAGTCGCAGCTGAAAGATTAAATATCTTATTTAATTTTCTGGAACAGTACCACTGTAACACTACGCATCTCAGATGAATGCTGTTTATTGTATTACGGGTCTTGAAATGTTATACTCTGATGTAAAAGCAAATACCAGACAGCCGGCATATTTCTGACAGACTGGTGTAGTTAAACTAATACTCGTTGATACATAAATACCTTTCCATATGTATTTCACCGCAGCCTTAAAAAACACAGTGTAAATCCAAGTTATTCAGGTGAGCCAGTTAAAAATTTAGGTATGGTATTTATAAAATGAAATTCTTTCCATTTGTGATAATTGAGAATGGCATAACTACAAGAATAATAAGCAGTTCAAATGGAAGTCTGTGGTGACAATCTTTCCGTAGTAACTGAAAAGGAATTAGTTGTCTAATGTTAGAAAGGTAGTAAGTGTATACAGTATTAATAAGCTGAGAAGTATAATTCAAACTTAAAGGTCATTGCTTAAATGGAGAAAAGTAATTTGGACATAAAAAGTTCCTTGAAATAGAATATGTTTTTTTCCTGACAGTTATGCAGGTAGGATGTGATGGATCAACCATCAGGTCACGTCTCCAATCTGTGTACGGCTTTGTAAGACATGTAAAAGTGTTAGCCGTGATGATGGTTTCTCAAGGGTAGCATGACTTCCTTCAGCTCCACATTCTCACCTGGCAGCACCCTAAATTCCCCCTGACGGAGCTTACAGGCACGTATCAGAAGTTATTCTTGGCAGCGCTAGTTTACAATTTCAACACTGAAATAGTTTCTTTCATATTATTTTTCTTTCAACATATGGAGAGGAGACATGAGTGCACTGTCAAGTATGACAATCTGTTTTCTACTTCTAACCTTCACACAGAAGGGTTAAGGTTGGAAGGGAGCGCTTGAGATCATCTGATCCAACGCCCCTGCTCAAGCAGGGCCACCTAGAGCTGGTTGCCTAGGACCGGCTTTTGAGCATCTCCAAGGATGGAGATTCCTCTGGTCCTGACACTGGGCACTGCTGAAAAGAGCCTGGCTCCATCCTCTGAACCCTCCTTCTGGGTAGTTACAGACATCAATAAGATCTTCCATGAGCCTTCTCCTCCCCAGGCTCAACAGTCACAACTCTTCACCTTTCCTCATAGGAGAGATGCTCCAGTCCCTTTGTCATCTTTGTGTCCCTTCATTGGACTCTCTCCAGTATGTCCATGTCTCTTTTGGACTGAGGAGCCCAGTACTGGACACAGCACTCCAATGTGGTCTCAGCAGGACTGAGTAGAGGGCAACGACCACCTCCCTCGACCTGCTGGCAATGCTTTGCCTTATGCATCCCAGGGTACTGTTGTCCTTCTTCGCAGGAAGGGCCCATTGCTGGCTTATGGTCAGCTTGGTGTCCACCAGGACCCCCAGGTCCTTTTCCACAAGGCTGCTTTCCAGTGGGTGTCCCCCAGCACATCGTAGAATCATAGAATCATTCAGGTTGGAAAAGACCCTTGGGATCATCGAGTCCAACCATCAACCCTACTCTACAA
>JAVSBS010029576.1:0-28275 GCA_033124195.1 Coracias cyanogaster
CTCAGCCCGTCGGCGATGAGCAGGGCGCTGGCGCGATTGCGCGCTACGACCGGCGATCCATTGTTGGTCAGGGCCGGGCGCGGCCTCGTTCCCACACCCCGGGCGATCGAACTTCGCGAGCGGGTCGGCCTGCTCGTCGAGGAAGGCGTCGATCACGGTCACGTCGGCCTCGCCCGGCGGCGGCAGCGCCATGGCGCAGCGGGAGCGGAGCCCGGCCGCGGCCGGCGAGGATGCGGCGGCGCTGGCTCTGGCCGAGCCGGATGGTCCGGAGCGGTGCCTGTCGCTGCTGCCCTGGGACCGTTTCTCGGCCTGGCTGCACTGCGTGTGCGTGGTGGGCTTCGACCTGGAGCTGGGCCAGGCGGTGGAGGTACGCGAGGCGGGGCGCCGCTCGGCGGGCTTGCGGGCACGGCCGCGGCGGGGGCCGCCGGAACCGGGCGCTTCCTCTGGCGCCGCGGCGGGGGAAGCTCGGCGGCCTTGTGGGAGAGATTGTGCGAAGTGCGGGGGGAGCGGGGCTCCGGGAGGCTGGAGCAGCCGCTGCTGAGGCGCCGGGGGCTCGGGCCGTGCCCCGGGCAGTCCGCGGGCTGAGCGAGCGGCGCTCCGCTCCGGGACAGCGTTTGAAGCGCTTTGCTTGCACCGTTAAACGAGCGTCGGGCCGGGAGGCGGCCGCACGCCGCAGGTTTCGCCAGCTCCCCGCTGCTGGGGACGAGCAGCTCCGGCACCGCGGGGCGGGCTGCGGCGGGACTGAGAGCGCGGGGAGAAGAGCGGGCGCTTGGATCGGTTCCACCGCCGGTTTCACCCGCCGGCTGCGCGGGTGCGCAGGGAAACCCCGCGGCTCTTCTGGGAGCGCTTCAAGCGGTGCCGGCCCCAGCGCCTGGCGCGCCGGCCTGAGATGCAGCCGAGGCGGGTGCTGCAGTAGTTAAAACACGTAACTGGTGTGCGTTGTGGGCTGCAGGAGAAGTGCAAATAAAACCCCAGCGTGGCTGTGCTCATTCAGCTTTATCCAGTGGATGTTACAAGTTTTTAGCCACAAAGACAAGCGTTTCTCTATCCCCTGTGCCTGGAGCGGGTGATGTGCTTGGTGGCTGGCTGCAAACAACCCCCTCCCCAGCGCCCTTAATTCTAGTTGAATGTGCACTTAAAAGGAAACTTCAAACGCCTACCTAACTAAGGCCTGGTGGGTTGGTTGTTTTTTCAGTTATATTGCTGCGGGAAGAATAATTAACTTTTTGTTTCAATTTGAATTCGCGGAAGATACAGTGATTAATGAGGGAAAACTAATGGAAGTCTGGTCTGTACGCCAGTCATCTGACTAGATGCAGATCGCTTCGGCTGCTTCAAGGAGTTAGCATCAGACAGCAGAGGGAAATGTTAGGAGATTTTAAAAAGGTGATAGTAGCTCTACTAAATGCAGCACCCAGGTGTTCTGCTCACGTCTGCGTTTAGCTTTAATTATACTAAGAGTATGTTGTGTGGCTGGACCTAGTTTTATAAACGACGGAGGGAAAAAGAATCAAATGGCAGATTTTATGGCCAGAGGACAGAAAGCCCGCTTAGAGACCAGCCAGTGGATGGACTTGTTGTTTTCTATAGAGGAGGACAGGATTATGTTATCAGGAGATATATTTGCTTACATTGTGGCTAACAAGATTAAATTAGATAACTAATTAGATGGTAAATCTAATTTTGTATTGGATACAAATTAGATGGTAATAGGAGGACTGCAGAGTAAGTTAGTGTTCTTGTATTGAAGTTCTGCTCTTGGTGAAGTTCTGCTTCCCGTCTGTGGAAGCCCTGAAACCTCCTTTGAAACATGATGTTTGCATTTATGTTGAATTTTCGTTGCCTACAATGTAGCTACCCATTTCAGTAGTTTGGGCTTGGGGGTTTTTTGGAGGAGCTTTTTAGCTGAGATTAAGTATCTCAGGCCTGTCCTCTTCCCTGTATGTTCTTCTTTCACATCCAGATTTTTTTTAAACGATGGTGGTTCCGTATCGTACATTGCGCTGCATAACTTTTCATTGCTGCATTGTAAAAACATACTACAGAAATGTACTTTTTTTTTTTCTGTTGCTACAAAAGCCATGGCTTTTTGAGTGTATTACTCGAGCTTTCACAATTCCTAGCTCTCATTTGGGGCCAATGTTCATCCTCCAAGGGTTAGTATTAATATAGAGGGTGTTCTGTGATTCTGTTTTGATTATTTTCACCTAACTATCCGTTGTAACAGATTTTGGGCAATAATGTGTTGTTGGCTTTCTGTGGAATCTTCTATTGCGTTTGCTATGTACAAGTTAAATCTAAAGGGTGTGATTTTGCTGCCCTTTGCATTTATCCTTTTCTTGCATCAGAAATCTCAGGTACTCTGTTTTTGTTGGTTTTTTTTAATGTATCTGTATGGTCTCCTGCTGACATCCAAAATACCTTGTAAAGATGAGTGATCAAGTTAGCTTGAAAGCATAAGAAAACATAGGAGCAGAGACATAATACTAACAGCTTACCATTGAAAATAGCCAGAGGCTAGGCAGGTATTTGAGGATTGTATCATAAAAATATTTAATAGAAGCTTACTGCTTATACTCAGTTTATTTTCAAATAAAATAATGCTTTTTTCCTGTAGGTAATATATCCTCCACACTCAAAACTCACAGATAAAGAGGTAAGTCGTGGATGCTATATAAGTATATCATTTGGTTTGAGTTCAGTGATTTCAAGAAATATAACAGCTCTCTCTTTTCTTTTCCCTACTCTTTAGAAAACCAATATTTGCTATTTGTCTTTTCCGGATTCTAATTCAGGTAAGTCCTTCCCTCACTCTGTAGTTGTCTGTTGTTGGACTAAGCTCTGTTAAAAAGATAGCCTTTGGCAGTACATATTAATGGTTTTAGATTAAATTGTTAAATGAATATCTTAACATTACAATACAGAAAAATTGCAAATATAACTAATTGTGTGGCAGTACGGTCTAAGAATTCCATTTTATGTAAGTGAAATATTGGGAGTGTGAATGTGTAAGAGTTTGCAGATGACACATGCAGATGTTTCAAAATACTTTGCAGGTGAAGAATGAACATCTTCATCGTGCTTGTAACCAAAGTAGCAATATTGTCATTGCAGAGGAGTGCAGGCACAGAATTTGAAGGGTTTAATAAAGCAAATGGAAGGGATATGGAACCCTTTTGTCATAAAGGAGAAAATGTGTGTGTGAAACTGACTTAAAATTCAAAAAGCATTGAGAAAGAACAGTTGTGAAGGGAGAACCGAGGCTACCTTACATCTTCTCTACTCCCGATGTTTCTGCTGCTGTGTGTGGTCCTGCTTGCTAAATTCTTCTTTAATCTAAACTTCTACTGCTCTGCTGCCAAAGAGAAATTGGGAGGACTTGGACCACCTGCAGAAAGTTATGGCAGAAGTACAGACCCTTTCGTTCACATTTATTTCTTTACAGAAGTCAAACCCTCTAGTAACAGACTTGTCCCTGTAACTGCTCTTACTCTGTGCTTTTGGTAGCTCCGCAGCGTGCAGCTCTGATGTGGAGTGGTGCAGGCGTGTGCTTTTAATACGTATGTGAGCTCTCTTTTACATAGTTTTACAAAATATCTTGGCTAATTTTCCCCCTTTGTCTTAACATGATTAAAATGGAGATATTTTCTGTTCTTGATATCCTATATGTAAATAGAAGAAGATGAGTTAGCTGTATGTTCTTATTGTCCTTGTTGTTAACGGTTATAAATCTGGACATCCTTCCAAAGGTGTACTGAAGGCACAAAATAATGTGTTAGGAGCAAAAGCTGATTGTTTAGAATTTTTTTTTTTTTCCCCAAATAAGAGCAGTAGTTAAGTTACTTTAGACAGGATAGGTATATGTAAGGAGAGTTTACTTTCAACAGGAAATAAATCCCACATTTCTGCTTTTTTATAGTGTCCCTGTTTAAGAACCTATAGGTTCTCGATCCTTCTTGGTAGGTTGAAGTTTCAAATGATGTAGAGGGATTAGCTACGTAAAACCTGAGCGTAGGCTATCTGTTACAATTTATTTTTTCATCATAGGCCATAACATAAAAATAAAAGCTTTGTGTAATATAGCAGTGAAGGAAGTTATTAGCTTGCAGACAAATTTGAGAGCAGTATTTCCTAGATTTTCATGGCTTAAAAGATTAAATCAACTCTTTTCTTCTTTTACGACGACAAATATATATCATTTCTAGGACCTGTAGCAGCTATGAATTTGGGGGGGAAACAGATTTAATCAGATACTAGATCACGACACGTGTTTAGTTTTTAAGCTAAGTTTCCTAGTACAGTTACTTTTAAAATAATGCTTTTGACTTTTCCACATGGAGAGCTGAAGAAAGAATAGACATTTACCAGTCTTTCCAAATTCTACATACTGGAAGAGCTTGTTAAATAAAAAGCCATCATATTCTGAATGATATTTCAACGTATTATGGGTAATTTACTTTTAGGTCTTCCAAGTATAGCTTTTGATAATAGGTTTCAGGGTTTGTTTTGGATGAAGGGACCTAGCTACGAGAACTTGGAACAATTATTCAGTGCTGTATTACTGGCATGTGCGGTGTTTTTTCTTGTTGTGATTGGATCCATGTCACTAAGCATTTGCTGTAGTGACCTGTTTGAATTGGATGGTTATAACCCATCGTGCCATGTCTGGCTGCTTTTGGTTTTGCCTTGGTGAGTTCTGGGTCTCCTGCTGCAACTTGAAGGGGTTCTAAGCCTCAGGCCTGAATGCTCTGAACGTGCCAGTATTCTTCCACACAGGCAGTGAACGTGAGCGAGGGTTTGGGCTGTCGGCAGCTGCTGGAGCAGCTTGTCTGTGACTGACAGAGAAGGTGATGAAGGGGAGCTTTTAAGTCTGAAGAAAGTTATCTGGAGAATGGAGCTCTGCCTTACTCTTCAGTGGATGAGCACTGGCTGGTGTAAGACACCAAGAAGTGAAGAGTTCAGATGATGAGTAGTGACTTCATGGTTTATTTTTTTTCCTGGAGGTCTTTGCTAATTATGTGCAAAAGCTGTAAGAGGGAAGTACTAATGAAGAAGTGAGATTCAATATGAAGAAGCAGGTGCCCTTTGCCAGCTGGAAACTTACTGCTGTAACAGTAGCTACAGGTTTAATAGTAGATTGGTTTTCAGTCACTTATGTGAACATTTACATTGTTACAGTGAAGAGAGTCTGCTTATGGCAGGTTGGCGATACTCAGGAGTTGCCTTTCAATTGACTGTGTTCATGTTGATAACACTGCATTCCAGAGCAACTTGTACAGAGTAACTTGCCTGCATGTTCTTAGGATTTTTAGCAGTCCCTCTTACTGTTATTCCCACGAACAGCTCAGCTAGCTTCTGCTGGAACTAAAGGCTTTTTTGAGCTTCTCCTATTTGACCAGAAGACAGCATTTGTCATGGCAATACCAGAGCCGTGAGAGCATCAATGACACAAGTGCTGGTGCTGCACCTCTCCTGTTCCATCTGGAGAAAGTTTCTTTGATACCTGACGCAAACTTAGCCCAAATTTATTTTCAGACTGCAAATCGTCAATATACCTTTGTATTTTTCTTTCAGAAATTAATTTTGACAGAAATGAAGGGCAGCCTCTCTCCTTGGGAGTATTACTGGGAAGCAGTACTCAATTTCACTGTTTTCCGCAGTTTTGCGACTTTCAAAAATACCGAGTTCTAGGCCTGCACGTGGAGTTAGAGATGAGCATAATGTGCTCTTTATGGTGTGACTTGGGTATGAACTGTTTGGTGTCAAAAAAAGGCAAAGAGCAGTCGTTCAGCAGAGAAATGACACGTGGTTAGGACAATCAGAACTGTGCAGGCAGACCAATGAAATGTGTCATAACAGCAGGAGGACAGCCATTAGCAGAGCTGTTTACGGATGTGACAGTCTAAAAAACTCACCGTGAGGGAAAAGTGACTTTGTTGTTTAAGGTAGGATATTAGTTGTTGCCAAAGATGCCAAATTGTTTGCTTTTAAAAATGAAATATATACACGCTTATAAAAATATAAATATGGTCGCAGTAGCAGGACACAGTCCCAGTGGAAGATAGACCAAAGCTATTACACCTCTTTGGCTGTAAACAAGTCCTTATGTTAAACAAGGCTCAGACTCAGAACACTATTTGTTATCTCTTCCCCCTGCATAGGTTGTCTTGGGGACACTCAATTTTGTTTTAGATTTCGACGGTCTCCTGGAAGGAAAGTCTCATTGTGTTGTTTTCTGGACCAATTGGATAGAGATCTACCGGTTTACTTAAAGGTTGGAAATAAGAAAAAATGAAGTTAATTTATTTTGGGTAATGTTATTTTCTGGGTCTTCGTGCTTAAATTTAATCCTTGAAAAGCAAAATCTCTGAACTGGATGTCCTGGAAGACAAAGCTCAGCAAGTGTTTTTTGTAGCATGTCATTATAATAATAATAATCTAGTAATTAGTTCTGTTAACTATTCTTTAAGTTTTATTACTATGGGTTTTGTGCTGCAAGGAATTAAATTGAAAACCAGACTTATTTTGTTACCGACTAGAAACATGTAGACCAACTTGTAAAAACCATTACTTTTTTGGAACTCTGAAGCACTTTATAACTGAATAAATACATGAAGCTGAGATGTCTCTCTCTGTTTCCACCCTTCATTTTTTGCAGATGGAGCAGTTACCTAAAAGAGGTAGTGGCCAAAAGGTTGTTCTCAGCATGTCCTTATGGAATATTGAGGTCTTTAACTATGCTAGTGGGAGTCTGATTCTCAAACTCATTTTAGATCTATGTGGCAAATACTTGAATTCCTGTTTGTAGGAGGGATGAAGCTGATGTTTTATCTTTGAAATGTGAGACCATGCTTCCTTAATATTCCAAGAATCTTTTCCAAAACTAATACATTGAAAGACTAGTTTTTATCTTTTCAAGTCAGGGCTTTTAAAGCTGTTCAGATGCAGTTCAATTTCACAAAACGATGAGCGTTGATTTATTCCTCAGGAAGTGGATTCTATTTTTGCTTTCATGGTGTATCAGGAGAGTATAGAGATAAAAATAGTAAAACCAGAAAGCACAGCTGTTTCCATACACTGGTGTTTTTTCTTTGAAGTACTTATTAAATAATGCCAATAAACGGAGCAATCATTTTCGTTTATGGTATCTAATCAACTTAGGAGCTTGCAGGGAAATAAGCTTTTAGAATGCATATTGAGTGCTTCAGAAAGGAGGACAGTGTCAGGTGGTTGTATTGAATTCCTTCTTTTCTTTTGCAGAAGGATCCAGCCTATTACTATGGCTATGTGTATTTCAGACAGGTTCGAGACAAATCATTAAAAAGAGGCTACTTCCAGAAGGTAATTTAAATTCTTTTAGCAAAATATTAATTTGGAAATTAATTATTTTCCAGTGACCTCAGAGAGGAAGAATATCTTGCTCTCTTAACAAAATTCATTGTTGATTTCTAGTAAATTGATCTATTTTTCCATCAGCTATGCTATGTTCCAGCCAAACTGTCAGAACAGAAATTTTTTGTGTGTTTAAAAAAAAAACGTGTTTGGAACTTGTAAAAGTTGTTTGTTCGCAGTTACCTCTAGTCAAAAGTGTGGTTGGCTTGCACGTGTGGGAAAAATCACACTTGGTGTTCTCTGTGGGTAACCGGTAGAACTGCAACAGAAACGAGGGGAAAGGTCAACTTAAAATGACATTTTTGTTTTATTATTCTTTATTCCAGTCACTGGTCCTCATCAGCAAGCTACCTTATGTCCATCTCTTTCGCACCATGCTTAAGCAAATAGCACCAGAATATTTTGAAAAAAGTGAAGCTTTCCTGGAAGCAGGTAGTGGTACTATTATGTTGTTCTGGGAGAGCTCTTGTACTGTCACTTCTTTCGGCAGAGGAACAACGCTGCTACGTTCCATTTTATGTTTCTGTCTCCTTGCAGGGTAGAGGGTTGAAACTTAGGGGACTGCCTTGATTTCTAAATGACGGAATAGAACTTATCTAATTTTGGATCCTCTTTGGGAGAGCTGAAGCTCCCCGCTGAGAAACACCAAGGGCTTTGTTCGTGTTCCAGGAGCAGCTGTTCAGCACAAGTAGCTGATGGCAATCCTTAGTTTGCACTCTTCAAATTGAGTCCTTTGGGGTGTTCTGACAACTTCCATTAAACAATTGTACAAATGTCATCTTGCATGAGGAGTGTGTCATCTTTTTTCTTTTCTTCTTTTCCTTTTGGTCAAAAATGAAAAAGCAGCAGAGCAGCACTGATAACAGGTGCCTCAGCCTTACTGTAGAATTTTAAGAGCCAGACAGGGCCTAATGGGAAAGTTATTTGCTCTTTGCTTCAAAGTGCTGCCTTCTTTCTACCATGTGTCCCCTACACAACATTCATGTCTTTGTGCTTTCACTGTGCAGCAGTTTGTGGAAACCATTCTTGAATGAATTGTATTTTAAATCACCAGTAGGTATACAGGGTTTTTTGATAGGTTGTACTATGAACAAAATAAGCTCTGCAGAAACTACTAGAATTAGTAATGATGTTCATAATTTTTTACAATGAAATGCTGAAAAACGTTCTAGTCAAGCTAAAAATCTAGCTTTTTCCTTAATTACTTGTGTTTACCGGTTCAACATTCGCTGATGTACATAAATGTGTGTGTTCTTTTCAAAGTTTCTTAACATGTACTTTCACAATTCTCATGTAACATTTCCTCAACTAATTGCCAGTCCAGTTGCTGTGAAAAATGTTTCCTTGAAATGAAAAACTTTATAGTTCTAACAAAATATACATTAAGAATGTCAAAAAGGCTGTACAACTCAGAGTTCAGCTGAGATAAGTAGAACCGTTCTGGGCTTTTGGCACTAATTGAAAATGCCAGTGTGCACAAAGGTGACTACAATATCAGGGGTTATAGCATATATAAACTAATTATAAATAATACCATTTTTTCTTTTAAGTTTGTAGCGATGTTGATCATTGGCCGCCACCAACTCCAGGGAAAATTTTGCATTTGCCTATTATGGGCATTATCATGAAGGTAAATACTCCTGCACTTACTTTTCACTGAAGGCATTTTCCCCCCACTTACTCTAGAGATACTCACTGTACTTTGCCTTGGACTCATACGTCAGAACAAGAATAAATGTACACTCCACTCGGAGTAAAAAGTCTGGGAGATCTTGATTAGGTTCCTTGCTGGGGGAGAGGAGGATCTTTTACATATAATTTTTGTAGATATTAAAACGTGATGTTTTAATACAGCTACTAATTGCTGTGTCTATATTGTCCTTCTGAAATGTGCATTCTAGGAGACTTTAATGCTAATGATATTTGTCAAGTCAAACATTAAGTACCCTTCCAAATAATGAGAATTAAGTTCCGGTCAAGCAAATTAAATATATTGATTAATATCATTCTTGTCCTGAAGTTTGAGAAATAAATCTTTTTTGGCCCACACACCAGGAATTAAGAAGTCAACTGTTGATAATTTTTGGTGGAAGGAAAATACATCTGCAGAAAGCTATTAACGAAGTTGGATCTAGTGCATAGGGAGGATCTGGGGAGTTGAAATGGTGGCTAAGAACTGGGCCTCTGGGAGCCACAGCATCTTGACATGAAATGCCGTGAGATGGAGTTGATGGATTCAGAGGCTACAGTCAGAAGTACGTTCTTAGCAGATACTCTCAAGTTTATCGTTGGGCACATGCATATCACCAGGGAGAGGAAGGAGAAGTTTCTGAGGCTGTTCTGAAAGCACAAATTTAATGAAGCAGTGTTCTGGATGCTGGATGATGATGAGCATCAGATGCATCTTGTTTGGGTACTGCCTACACTTATCAGTAATTTTTATCCATGAGAGTTGAAATTGCATTCCTAAATGGAGTAGAGCCATAATTACAGTCTTCAGTGATATTGTCCCTGTATTTTTTAACCCTACGTGGGCAGTCAGTTTTAATTGTTCTGCATAACTTTGATCCGTTTCTGCACACCAGCTTCCGGTACGATTAAACCTGGAGTACTCGAGACTTAGAGATACAGACTAAGGGGTCTGAAAAATATATTTGTGTTGTTCAGTCTGTTCGGATGACGCCTCATACCTTCTGGGGTGTCTGATGTTTTAGGGGAGGATTTCTTCTAAGAGTAATTCTGCACCACTGTAAAACCCCACAACCTTATTTCTGATCATTCCCTTGAAAATTTAAATGTATTTTATTGCAATTATTCTAATAGTTGTAATGTTATTAATAGCCTTTTTTAACAGAAGTAGTATTTGCATATTCTAATAATCCATTTGCAGTGTAGTACAGCACAGTAGTGACACGTTGATTCCCGTAGCAGTGACCTGTGGCCTTCAGCTATGTACTCATTGTTATTTGGGTGTTCTGTAGGGTTCATTAACCATCATACTGGAGTAGAATCTCTTGAAATGTTACATCTTGTCTGTAAGTGAGCGTTTTAAGTCTCTGCTGAACTCTATACAAGGGGAAAAAAATTATTTCGTTTCTTTTCAAAGTTGCGGATTCCAACATATCGTGACAAGCCTGGAACAACACCAATAGTCCAGAATATGCACCAGGTAGAGTTAGATACTTCTATTGTATATAACCACAAGGTAAAGCGAAATACCTGCCTTCATTCTTTTCCTTCCAACTTGTTAATAAAAGATGGGTAACAAGTCCTCATCTATTTTGATAATAATGAAATCCACAGTATTTGAAACTTTGTGTGGAAGAGTCTGAGTTGGATTCTTCACAGAAAAGGTTTCTAACCCAGCGGCCCCAAGTGCTTTAGAAGTGTCCAGCTCCTGGAGGAGGATAGCTGGCTGACAAAATCACTGAACTTGAACATCCTTTTAACGGGTGGAACTACACTGAACTAGGTTTTTTGAGGATGAAAACCGAATTTAAAATCTTTAGCCGTAGAAGATAGATAAAAACCAAATCTGTGCCTTCATGTACTGCATGACTGTTAAAAACAGCTTCAGTATTTTATGTCTTTCCTAGACTGAAAGTCACATGCCTGTAAGTGGTGTGTGTGTTGGGGGAAAATTTTGCTTTTGGCACCCAGAAGTAGTTACTTGTGGAGATAATGTAGTACATGCTACAGCAGTACAGTAGTGGTAAATAATTAGGATATATACCATCTACTGCCTGTAAGCATTTAAGGGAAACTTTCGTTTAATACCTAGGTATTCTGATGACTAAAAAAAAAGCATTGCAATGTCTTTTAGGCAGATGCTCAGATCTCCATGGCTTTACCAACTGTTCATGAAGTAGATCTTTTCAGGTAGGAGTTTGGACTGATTTATTCCTAGTTGTGAGTTCCTACAAGTCAAAGATTTATGATACTTCCATTATACACATCTCATCCCTTGCACGCTAACATTTATCAGTATTGTTTTTAATATTCTTTTTTCTGTAAAGCTGGCTAAAAACCAGTTCAGGCAACATACAAGCTGAAACTGCAATAAATAAGCAAGTTCACTAAATGTTCCATTTTACAGGAGTATTTTATCTTACTATGAAATATTACTGCAGACTTCCCTTTTATCCAGTTCTTAATCAAATATGTATTTGTTCTGGTTATGTTAAGTGTATTCAAGTACTTCAATCTGGTTTTAGGTGTTTCTGCCCAGTGTTCTTTCACATTCAGATGCTTTGGGAACTCGTACTGCTAGGAGAACCACTCGTCGTGATGGCACCGTCACCATCAGAATCTTCAGAAACTGTGTTGGCACTCGTTAGGTAAATGTAGGGGAGCTCCCTAAGTAATGATTAAGTGGGTCGTTGTAGATTGCAGCTGACTGCAACCTCATTTGATTGGAATAGAAAAAAGCATTCACATTTTACATTTGCATGTGTCTTTCAGGAAATTTTGCAATGTATACATATCAAAAGCTGACCCTCTTTCTACCTTGCAGTTGTATTTCCCCGTTAAAGTACTGCAGTGATTTCAGGCCATACTTTACCATACACGACAGTGAATTCAAAGAATATACAACACGCACACAAGCTCCGTAAGTAAACCAGACTTTGTTGGTGAAGGTGTTGCTCAAAGCTCTTTGTAACCATAAATTTGTTTTCAGATACTGCCTAAATATTCTGAATTTCTATCATTAGAGAATTAATTACATTTAGACTCCTTATTCGTACTCCTTATTCGTAAGATTTATCTTACAGAGTGCTGTAAGTTGCTGGTTTAAGTTGTTGCTCTATAGGATTGGGGAAGTTAAGAAACAATGCTACAATTAAACTACATTTGAGCTTCATAGGATGCTTTTGTACAGAATAAGTAAAACTGCAAATATGAAAGCAAGAGAAGTTCTGTTTTTCTGTAAGGGTTTTTCTATGCAATGCCAGCTCCATCGTAGCTCCTTGGAAAACTGTTCTGTAATTGTTTTTATTTTCAAGCAATTACTAAACAAAATGACTTCTAGAATTCAACATCCATACAGATGTTTTGTAAAGTTAATCCAGCTGGTGTCCTGGTTGAGACCATTTTAAAAGTAAATACATCTTCACTGAATTTGTTACAAAAATTTTGTAAATAATTCAGAAATTAAGAATCTTTTTAAGAGCATGAGTCTATAAAAACAATTGTTTGAAAGTGCTTTAAGGGTACACTTTTCCCCTTATCTTTATTTTTCCACCTACTCTTGAGAGCATACATCTCCACTATTTCTTTTTACATGTTATTTAAATGCAACTTCATTTGGGAACAGAGTGCGTTAGAGTCACTGATCTTTCATAAGTATTTTTTTTCTCATGTCTAAACAGACAGTGGTTGTTATGTTGGGTTTTCTGTTTGTTTTGTTGGGTTTTTTTTTGTTTTTTACTGTATTTTTCCTCCGAGCAGAAGTATTGTCAGAGATATTGTAGTGGAAAAACATACCAACGTAGGCGCTATGTTTCAGATTGTACTCCATGGGAATGCTTATGCAGTATGTAATTTAGTTTCTAAAAGTAATTCCAGGGATAATTTGGTTAAACTTTAGTAGCCCGTGTTTAAAAATTGCATCTGCTCCTCTGGAGCAAAACAGAAAGGTTGTTCTGTACATAGGTTGGTATTTGGAGTAGAGCTAGAATTGCTCTGGCTTTCTTGGGGGGGGGGGGGGGATGGAAAGAGTGGAAAAATGCTTTTAAAGCAGTGCCTCTAAGAAGGGAGAGAATCCAGATGATGCTGATTCTGTGTATTTTATTACCTTTAGCAAGAGGGCAGGAAGGTGGTATTTTTCATCTTGATATTTTGATTTATCGTGCCTTTCCAGAAATTACTGCAGTGGTTTAAAATCAGCATTGGTTCTGGTAAATCTGGTGGAGTAAGACTCCTAAAAGTGACCACGCAGCTTACCAAGTCTTGCTGTTACATCACCAGTAGCAGTGACACACGATTCCTGATGATTTGCTACCAGTTGACCTTGACCTGGAGAATTATTCTTTTTGTGTGTGTAAACAAGTCTTACTTGCCTTTACCTCTCAATCTTTAACCCTTCAGTTAGTAAAAGAATGTCAATTTGTGTACATAAGTCCAAGAGAGTTCTGTGTGAAACTTGGGTTTCGGTTACCACAAAATAGGCATGAGAAGACTTAGGTTAGACTTGATCTGCTTCTAGGGAGAAGGAGAATGCCTCTTGTTTGGGTTCTTCTGAGCCTCAATTTGTTCTGTTGATTCTTGTGATGCGGCCATGAAAAGAAGATAAGATTCAACATCACAAATTGTTTTTTCAGAGTACAACAAAGGAATCTGTTGAGACCTTTTTTGTGGCTGCTGGTCTTTATAGTTTCAGAAGAGACACTGTAAATGATGTGTGGTAACACTGAGCAACATTTGCAGATCCCAGTGAATTTAAATCAGTGATGTAAAGGAGTTTTAAAAGGATTATAGGAACAGCAAAAAAATAATGAAACTTAATTCGAATGAGTAGGGGAAAATACTTAATACCAGGAATAAAATGGTTTCAGGTGAACATACTTGAACAGCAGTAGGACTTGGAAGAAGTGTTTTTTCTTGTGAAGGTTGAGTCCATGACAAGCAAGAAAAGACTTCTCAGAAACTGATACAATTTGGTGCTTCTCATTCTAAGATGGAATGGAGAGATAAAAATTGCTATTTCCACAGCCTAGACATTATACTAAGCTCTTACAGAGCTCTATAATCAGATTTTTGATATCTGTGAATGGCTAATGAGTTTATATAGCTATAATTAGCAAGTGGAGGGAGCACTGAAAATCAGAAATGTTTGTAGGTTAACATTGACATTGATGCTCCATTGCCATCATGATATAGCTGGAATAACTGAATGAAAATGTAAAGAAAGATTACGTGTTGGTTTTCTTCCCACCTTGCCTTAAGAAACAGGAAACATAAGGATAATGTGCAGGAAGTGTTTAAATTTTGGGATTTTTAAAACCAATCTGAAGAAGTGATGATAACCTACGGTTAATATGGCAGTTGCAATGAGGCTTGCAGTTATCATCTCTCCTTAGCTAACATTTGGCTGTAAAATGGATGGCAGCCACTATACTGAAAAATATGTTGATATTTCACCATATTAGTGCTATAAATGCCAAATTCTGCAGGCCTGTGCTGTAGCAGCAGTCCTGTGCTCTTACTGCCTCTTGTTCTCTGGGTGCCCCTATGGATCCTCAAAGCCAAACAGACAGGAAAATCTGATGGGGTGTGAGTTTGGGCACAGTGCTATTCATGTGCTTGTACTTCATCACCTGGTAGCTGCTTCTCAACAAAAAACGCTGAAGTGTTGGAAAGGAAGCAGGATATTAAGTGTCTGTCTTAATCACATCATCTCAGCAGTAGCTTTACTGAGAAGTCTCGTGCAAACAGTCACGTCGACGTGCAGATTCAAGTACTGAGAGTTTGTTATTATCAAAACCTCGAAAAGTAGCAGTTTCTTTCAAATATGGGTCAGAATCCTGCTCATTTAAAAAGAAAAAGAAGTTTCCTGTTCTCCTCATGGCAAATGGGCAGAATTTAACCAAGGGTCTAAGTAGACGATGTTGAAACGATAGTGGAGAATAGAAGAGACTTTCTTGCAGTTCTCTCAAGCTTAAAAACTTTTATGACCATACTGTGCTCTTAGATGCAACTTAAAATACAACTTAAATGTAAAAGGAAAATTATTTCAAGTTAAGAACTAGAGTTATCTTTTGTATTCGTTAAGACAGAAGCTCTTACTGTCATGTTTTACACACTGTTATTATTTTTCCAGACCATCTGTCATTCTAGGGGTCACGAATCCTTTTTTTGCTAAAACACTTCAGCACTGGCCTCACATTATCCGAATTGGAGATATTAAACTTCCAGGTAAAGTACAAATATCTTCTACAATCCTGTGCAACCAGATCTGTGTGCTTATTTATTTACAAACATATGTAATTTAGTTCTATTAACTTAGTTTAATACAAACCAAATCCTCATGGATGTGGATCTGTGAAATTAGGCTCCTGAGTGCACAGTCTTGCATTGCCAAATCTGGTACATTAAATGCAAGAGGTGCTTCCTTTCACACAATCCTGTTTCTGTATCTCTACCAATAAGGTATTAAAATGAGAAACATCATTTTTTACTGATGCTGAGTTTAGGATGAGTAGAATGTAAGAAATGAATCACAGCAAGTGTGCAGAAAGTAACGCCCATGTGAAAGCTGTTTCAATGTTCTAATAATATAAAAAGTTGTTTATTAACAGTATTTTGGTAATACCAATAATCCCACAATATTCCAGTAATTATTAATTGTTGGTTGAGTACAATTTTAACACAATGTTTAGATAAGGTGTCAATCGCTAGCCTGTAATAAAATACTGTAGTACTCTGATTACCATATTAAATTCCCAAATGTAGCTGTTTGCTGTGCCAGGTCCACTCTTCTGTTGTGGCAGCAGGAATGCATAAATATCCAGTTATGATAATATACAGTGACATTCATTGTTGTAGAGTAAGGTACATTCAGTTTCTGAATACACTAAATCAGTTAAGTACTGTGTTCAATAGAATTAGGCAACATTTTGCTTTACATCATGCCTGTGCGTGCTTCAGAATACTTGTGGGGGCCAGGAGGCTGTGGGAGGGAGTTAGCCAGCTGCTGTGTCGCTAAGGTTTTCAAAATAAAGTCTTAATTAAAATATTAATCCTCTGCAAATCCATATATGCAGGTTGTCCTCAAATTTGATACAGTTTCAAGCATGAAGCTCTGAAGTTTTGACGGGAAATGCTTAGTCAGGAAGTTGTAGAGATCTGTCTGTCTGACCTGCCTTTAAAAAATTAAATTTTATTTCTTCAGGGACAAAGAGAGGGCTTATGATTTTGTTGTTGGTTTGTTTGGTTTTTTTGCTTTTTCTCCCCACTCTGCAGTGTCAATAGCAATTTAAAATATTTTTTCTGAAGCTGAGCACCCAACTAGATATGAGGAAAGTTCTGCTGAGGCTGCGAGACTTTTAACAGGGTTCAAGGTCTTCTATGTGGAGAAGGATATATTTGAAAAATAAAACAAAAAAGCTTAGTTTGGCCTATGGAAAAGAGACTTAAATGAATTTCCTTACGACATTTAATCCATGGCTGCTGTTTTATTTCCTTATTCACAATTTTTATTTTGGCCAAGGTACTAAAGATTTGTTCCTGAAAGCACTTACCCTAAGGGGAACGGAGGAAGGGGGAATAAAATTTTAAATCAATGACAGTCATTCACTCTGAATGACTATAGCTATAGTCGGTATTTTTCTTTGGCTGCTTTGTTGCAGAAGGTTGTCTGGTTTGTTGGGTTTTTTTCTTTTCAAGAGGGAACCCTTATATAAAGTGAGAAGCCTGTAAGCTGTTATTCATATGTGTACTGGATGTTTCTGGATGTATACTTGGATGCTTGTCAGTGTTTCTAATGCTGCTTATAATATTAGATAGAATTCTAAATGAAAGTACCTGTTTTGAAAAATCAGAGCAATGTAGTAGCTAGAAATAGAGACTGAGATTTCAAGTAAGGTGGCTTTAAATGTTTTGGCAGGTGAAGTGCCAAAGCAGGTGAAAGTGAAAAAACTGAAGAACCTAAAAACTTTGGACTCCAAACCTGGTAATAAGTTGATTCAAAGTGAAATTACCAGTATTTTAATTTTAAAAAGCATACCCCATTTTTCCTTTGGCTATATGCTGCTTTTTTCTTTAGGTGTTTATACCTCTTACAAGCCATACTTGAACAAAGATGAAGAAATTGTTAAACAGTTACAAAAGGTAATACTGGAAGTCTCTTCTCCTGGAAGCTGTTTTGTGTCCTGTTGTACGGTGGTGTCATTTAAGGCTGAGCTCTATGTAACTGAAACTGGATTCTGATTCCTTTGCCCCGGTTCATAACCAAATAGATAAGATATACACCCTCACTGCAGAACGCGGGCTGCTGCCTTGTTAGCAGTTTCTATTACAACATGAAGAATATTTCATTCTTCTAAATTAATAATTTAGAGAACTGAAGTGATGATCAGTTCTTCTGTTAGGTTTTTTCTACCCTCTCCACCCCCCTGTAGTCTCTTTGGTCTGCAGATCTCACGCATGAGGTGTGCAAGAATCAGAGCTTCCAAACTAACTGATTTGCACAAGTTTGTTTATAGAAATTTTTCTTTCCTTGAATTTATTTCCATGAAAATAAAAAATCAGCAATTGAAGGGATGAATACCTGGGTGAAAAGACAGGATGTGGCTGCCTTCCCTTCATGGTTCAGGGTAGGGGGTGCAATGTGTAGGTTTATGGCAAATGAGGACAGAAACACTGGAATAAATATTCTTTAAAAACCTCACCACGATACTTAAATGTTTTGGGGTAACAGACTTACTGTGATATTTTATTTCTTTTTTTTTTTTAAGGGTGTCCAACAGAAACGTCCTACTGAAGCACAGAGTGTAATTCTTCGGCGGTATTTTTTGGAATTGACGGAAAGTTTCATTATTCCATTAGTGAGTTCTTAGACTAATGGGGATTTTACATATGTAATACGGAGTAGATTTTTTAAAGTCCCATAACTGTCCGGTACCTGACAGTCTGCCCCTGGTATCAACGCTGGTTCCAGTTCTGTTCAACGTAGGAACTGGATGATCTGGATGATGGCAGCGTGCAGCCTCAGCAAGTTTGCTGATGGTTCAAAACTAGGAGGAGCAGCTGATACATCAGAGGGTGATGCTGTTGTTCAGAAGGAACTTGACAGGCTGGAGAAAGGGGCTGACGGGAACCTCATGCTGTTCAGCAAAAAAAAAAAGTGCAAAGTCCTGCACCTGGGGAAGGAATAAACCTATGCAGCAGATATACTGGGGGCCCCTGGGCTGGAAGGCAGCTTTGCAGAAAAGGATGTGGGGATCCAAGGGGATATGAAGTTCTATCAGCCAGTGATATGCCCTGACAGCAAAGGCGGCCAGTAGTATCTTGGGCTATACTTGGAGGGGTGTTGAGGGTGATGATCCTTCTCCTGTACTCTGTGCTGGTGAGGCCACTCCTGGAGCATCATGTCCAGTTCTGGGCTCCCCAGTACCAGAGACAGATTGAGATACTGGAGAAGAGTCCAGTGAAGGACCATTAAAATGACTGTGGGACTGGGGCATCTTTCATATGAGCAAAGGCTGAGAGAACCAAGACTGTTTGGCCTAAGAACAAGAAGGTTTGAGGGGCGACCTCATCAAGGTATACAAATCTGAAGGGAGGATATAACGGAGATGGATCCAGGCTCCTCTTGGTGCCCAGTGACAGGACAGGAGGCAGTGGGCACAAACACACACAGGAGGGTCTGTCAACCATCAGGAAACACTTTTTTACTGTGAGAGTGACTGGGTGCCGGAACAATTAGGTTGCTTGGAGAGCTTGTGGAGTCCCCATCCTTGGCAGATAGAAAATAAAAAAAAACACAACAGGCATAGTCCTGGGCAGCCTGCAGGTATGCATGTGCAGAGGGGAGCTGAACCAGATGAACTTCAGATGTCCCTTCCAATCTCAACCATTTTGTGATTCTGTGAATAATATTTGAGCTACAGAAGTTTACCATTAAGCTATGTCTTTTCTAAAATACTGTAGTCTTAAATTCTTTGATTACCATACTTAGCATAAAAATAATGAAGGCTGTAGCTTAATGTAAAAATTGAAACATATATACTTAGACAAAAGGTTCAGGTCTCAAAAAGGAATTCTTATTTGTGTGTATTGCTAGACAGCATTTTCAGATATTTGTGATGTACTGTGTAAAACTCTGTGTATTCTAATATGGAGTAAGAACGAAATTTCTTTAGTCCTTCCTCAACACTTGGAACTGCTGCCCACTGCTGAATTGTTTTTAAGTGTAAGAATGTTTCCCTTGACCTTGAGAAATGTCAATATTGGAAAGGTAGAGTTGGAAGGTACTTTGTAATGAGAAGAACTGTATAAATGTATGGTCTGTAGCAAACTATTTCCTATGATAGCTGAGGGGATACTACAAGGTAATTTTTCTATTAATATCTGAAAGATGAACCAATTCAGCTGCTAAATTAGACTGGCTTAATTTTTTCCCTTTTCCAGACATATTTGTACACTCACTGCTGTTACACGTGGCGTGAAGAACTGTACCTAGCACATCTCAGCTCCTTTCATCTGCCTTGTCCAGACAGAGCATCTCATTACGTGTCCTCTAGGCAGTTAATTTGCTTCTCTTACTTCTTTGCAGATGTTACCTTTGCAGCTCCCTTTTTTCCTGTGTTCTAAGTAACTTTCAAAATAGCAGTCTCTGTCTCCAAAGGTAGACGGCTTGGGGTTTATTTGGCGATTTTCTTGTTGTTGTTCATTGATTTTGGAGGTTTTTTGCCATTTGATCACCTGCAGTAGACAATTTTCAGCAGTCAGACCTCCTTGGGCAGTTGTTTTATGGCCTCAAGGAACCTGTTTCTTCAGATTACTGCACTATTTGCAGGATTTTAAAATTTTGCACCGATGTCAAGCATAAACAAAAGGTACAAGACACTTTTGAGAAAAAAGGCCATGTCTCTACTTGGATTCGGAGTGTTTAGAACAGGCTAAAGTATTATTATGAAACTCAGTTTTACCTCTGTCTCATTTCCTGTCAGGAAATGTTAATGACCAACATGATGTAGCAGCATCTACAGAATTTGCTTTCTCTTACCTGCTCTCAGGTAAACAATACTGAAAGAAAATTAACCCATGAACATTAAGCATTCTAACAAACTCTGCTGACTGCTTAGGAAGGAGAGAAAATTTGCTCCCTAACTTAGGCTTAGAGAGACCAAAATGTACGGCTGTTTGTGTACAAACACTTTGAAAACGTGTGCCAGCTTGTATTGACGTACTTGTGTGAGCTGGCAAGGCAGAGCTGCTGCTTGCCATCAGTCTGAAGCTTCAGCAGTGCCCTTGCTAAGAAATGTCTCTACTACTCATCCATTAGGTAGCCCGTTGGGGCTCTAGCTGTGCCTTTGCCACGCACTGCAACTGCACTAGCACCCGCAGCTGATACAGCATTTTGTAGGTTAGTTTTATATTTAATATTTGTATGAGAGACTCTGAAAATCACTTCCAAGTACTTGATACAGAGTGGGATTACTGTTTATAGTCACCCATGATATGAAGGTACCTGTGGACTGTCGCCAAAGAAAAGGGAGATTATCTACCAGTGGCTGGAGTTTAGGATATATATATTCCATATATACATTTGCTTCCTGTCCTCCCTTCCCTCACATCCTTCTTGACTCTTGCTGATGTAACGTTCTGTAGTTTGAAAATACCAATGGTGTTAGATAAGCTCCTCATACTCTCCTGTGGTAAATATGCATGACCTCACCCTGTACCAGTACTTAGAGAAAATGCTGTGGTCACAAGTGATAAGTAAATGTACACGTGGACTGTGGATCTGTAATACTAGTTCTATGCAAACAACTTTTCTTTTTCCTCTTCCTAGGAACGTTACGTGGCAAGCCTAATGCCTTTGCAAAAATGCATATCACCATGGAAGGTAAGGGAATAAAATTAAAATGAGCTGGAAATTGGTGATTAGAGGAAACAGTTATGACATGCTAAGGATTGGCTTTTTCATTCCATAGAGTCCACCACAGCTGCGGCAGTTCAGCCAGGATGACTTCATGAAGACACTGGAAAAAGCAGGCCCACAGCTCACATCAGGTTTAAAAGGAGACTGGATAGGACTTTACAGGTCATTTCCTTCAGAATAAAATAATTACGTTACATAAATGAAGGCAAATCAGTATTATGAATGATCATTTCCTGAGAACTTATCAGTATTTATTTGAATAAGACTTAGAATATATGCTTTAATAGCAATTGATAGTGCTTGGTACACTTCACTTGCTTAAATCTGTTCCTCTGTAACAGTCAATGGTTTTCATTTGATGCTACTAACACTACAGATCTCTGTATACCAGTATTATTTGGGGTTTTATTTCTGGTTCTAACTTGATTTCTCCTTCCAGTCAAACACCAAGATAAAAATGAGGGTATTTCAAAATGAGCCTTGCTTTTTTCCTAACAAAATTCCTAATCTTTATTGTCTCTCAGACACCTTTTCTTTGCATTGTTTTCTCAATCTTTATCTTAGTTAATAGCAGAAGCACCCATTATACTCCACTTCAGAATATTACAGTTTTTCAAAAGTAAATATAGAGAGGGTCCTAATACCTTCTTCAACCTCAAACACAATTACTTTACGTTTGATGACTTGGAAAACAGAGTGTTATCAAAATTGTAATTAAACTATAAAATGGTTTTTGCTTTGGTGTTTTACCAGGCATTTTTTGAAATCGCCAAACTTCGATGGCTGGTTTAGGAGCCGGCAGAAGGAAATGACACAGAAGTTGGAGGCCCTTCATTTAGAAGCTCTCTGTAATGAGGTTAGAAAAATGTGTGCTTATGATTATATTTATCATCTTGTAATAAAAATATATTCTCTGTCAGGTCAGTTTTACTCCTGCTGTTTTCTCTGGTTGAACATAAAAATGTTGACAATTCTGTGAAGTCTGATCTAGCAAAATACAACTTTGTTACCCAAGTACGAGCTAGAACTAACATAGCAAAAGAGAACAATATGAAATACAGCTCACTTTATTATAAAAACTGTCATCATTTGTAAAATGTATCTTTACTACTGCTTTCGTTTGTTGTGTATTTTGAAATTGAATACACCACCCCCTTTCCTATCATTTGATAATGTTACTTTATCCTGCTTCCTTCCTTGGCATTTCATTTGACAACACATTTTCAGTTGGGAGATAGTTTGTAGCTTTGAAGGTATAAACTTAGCAAGGACCATAGAAAATTGACAACTAGTTAGATACGGGTCGTAAATAAGCCTACAACTGATCCATAGTAATGGGAAGCTGAGAAGTCAGATTAGTTTATTGATGTATAACAAAATGCCACATCTTAACATTGACAGATCCGTTCTTAAGAAGCTGAAGTGGGTGCCAGTATAATTTGAGTTGGAAAAACTGATAAAGATATTGCAAGATGAGAAGAGATTGTGCAGCTAAAGAGGGAATAGGAAGAACAAAACCAGCCTACACCACAGCTTTAAAACAAACAAAAAATTGTGCTGGTTATTTGAACAAAACCACTGATTTTTATCCCTTTCCTTGTCAATTCCCCAGCAGTATGTTGTAGCAACCCAAATAAGATTGTTCAAATAGAGTAGCCCAAATCATTTGCAGGGCGATAGCCAGGTCAGTTATATCCCCTAGAGTCCATCCAACTATATTTGACATAAACTTATTGCAAAGAAAAGGAAATGTGTCACAAATTGTTACTGGTCCTGTTCCTTATTAGCTTTTTCATTTGATCCTAGTGTTGGCATTGTTCTGTCCACGAACAAATGTCTTTTAACAGGTGAACAGTAAAGGAAGGGGCAGAGGAACAGAACTTCCAGAAGAAAATTCACTTAATGAGTATATTTTACTAGTTCCCAACTATGTGATCTTTAATCCCTAGAAATTCGAAGTGCTGCCTGGCACTATTTTGATATTTCATTGTGCTGGCAGATCTGATTTGGTAAAACATTGACCGCCATTTTGCATTGTAGAAGCTATTTTTGAAACTAAGTTTGTTTGGCCTTATTCTTTTTTTTTAAATGTTTGTATTGTGTTTTTGTGCTAGTCTGTTACACTAAGTCCTAGGCAAACATGCAAATAACACTTATTTTGCAGTTCATAGTAGAGACAGTACATGAGTAAAATGAGGTTAGTAAATGGCAGGAGAACAAGGAAAGGAGAAGACTCATTCTGAAACAGTAGGTGTAAGTTATTCCTACTTCTGAAAATGATACATGTTGCCATAAATATTTCAATGCTTAATTTTTATTCATTTAGAACTTGGTTTTCTGGAGTCAGAAGCATACTGAAGTAGAAACGGTGGATCTTGTCTTAAAGTTAAAGAATAAACTGGTAAGTAACTGAATTGAATATGGCTCAAATCTGCATTACTTAACTAGATAAAAGTATTATATAGTTGTGTTTACAGATACTTAACTGAAAATGTTCTCTAAGACCTAGGTAGCTCAAGGAATCAATCATTGAGGTTTTTAAAACAAAAATGGTTCATTTCAGCCATGACTGAAAGTTTAGCTAGCTTCCCAACATCATCCAGCTATGCTGGAAGCATTGCACTGATCTTTTTCTTTAAAAAGAAACTCGTTGGAAGAAGAAACTCGGACTCTGCTGTGATTACTGGACATCCAGATTAGCTAATGCTCTTCTGTGGTTGTTGAGGAAGCCTGCTATTGTCCAAATTCCTATTCAGTCAGCAAATGAGGAACTCATTTTCCAGATTTGCTAATATGTCACTTCAGTGTGACTGACATAAACTTGCTTTTTTTTTTTTTTCTAGAAATCATGTTTTATTTTCCCTTTGCAGTTGCAGGCTGACAGAGAGCATCTTCCTGTGAAAACTGACACGCTGAAAAAGCTGGAGGCACACATCAATGATATTATACTAGCACTTCCAGATGACTTACAGGACATCTTGCTCAAAACTGGCACAACATGATTTCTGCTGGGCTTGTTTTGTGTAGAAAACAAAAGGCAAACGTAGTTTCACAGAAGACAGTGACTTACCAAGTTCAGAACACAGCTCTAAATAGTGTTATTAACACTACAGACAGACTGCACAAATTGCATAGCCCACTATACTGTTCTCACTGTTTTTTCCACTTAACTACCAATGCAACTAAAGGATTCCTGTGTCTCATAATGTTTGAAATAAGTGCTCTTAAAGAAAACTGTGGGCATAGGAAGCTATACCGCAGTCTAGGACCGCAGTGCAGTGCTGGCATTGCACAGTGTTTTCCCGTTGGTGCTGCTACACCCAATCCTGTTGACTCAGGGGTAAGCAATACTCATCCTGTACTGTCCTGTTGATGTAGTTCTGATTTCATTTTCATCTAGTGATAAGTCCAGCTCGCATCATATGTGACTTGGTCAGAATAACATTATAGTCAAGGTATTTTACTTGTAAATCATTGCTTTCAGAAGTGTTTCAGAGACAGCCGAAATAATCAGATCAGTTCTTAACTTTTCGTCCTTTCTCCTTCTTACCAACTTTCCATAACCGTATTATTTTAGCATCTTTAACAAAGAGAAGGCAGCTGAGAAAAAATTTCCTGAAGAGAAGCCTCTTCTGTTCAATATCAGTTAATTAGGGTGCTCTTATTCACATGCCTTAAATACAAAGTAATTGTATACTAATTGGTGGTTTTAAACTGCTGACATGCAGGATTTAAAGTGGATCACCAGTGTAAATGTAAGCATGCAGTATCCATCACAGGACATGAACACCATGGTGTTCCAATAGGGATTTTTAAATCGGTGATTTCGGTAGAGCTACCTGACATACAAGCTGTTTCAGCTGGAGATCATGGCAGTCAGCTCTTGTTATAATTTTTTTTTTTTTACTTCTAGTAGTAGCATGTTTTAGGAGGTAATGGGGCTGGAGAGAGAAGATGTTGGCTTCAGCTGAGAAAAACCTATGGAAAGGTCAAACTGTGGCAAGAAAAGATTGTAACATGAACTTACTCTCATTATATGCATGTAGCAGGCATGCATAAAGAGTAATTTCCTCTTGCATATTAAGCAAGGAGAATGTGATGTTTCTTTTGAACAAGTTTCAGTGGTATATAAGAACTCACATGAGCATTGTACTTTGGCTGGTTTCAAGTAGAATGAAGTAAATGCTCTAGTGGACACACAGCGTACACTTTTATCTGACAAGTGGATAACGGTTATGAAAATCTCCCTGCTTCTAAGTGCTTGGATACAATTTTCAAAAACTTACAATATAATCCTGCTATAAGAAAATGCTTTTGTATGATAAATATTTCATACCATCTTTCTAAAAATGTCTTATTTAGATATAAAGTGTCACAACGGTATTTTTATGAAAATAATGTATTTTAATACTGTTATGGTTTGTATACAATTACTCATGACCAAAAGTGTAATGTGTCTATGATGTTAAACTACACCACTTTAGCATTAATGTCTAACTTCCTGGCATTTTTTGCACACCCTGATGAATAGCATTTCAAATCCAGAAATTACTAAGTGGCCATTCTTAGACTAAATTATCTTAAATATTTAACCTGGAGCACTGTGTAGTTTCTTGGAACCATGTAAGCTGGTAACAACTATGGTAACTATCACACGATGCAAATATGTATTTTTGTAAAAGAAAATAAAGGGTTTGATTTTTATTTTTTGGTTTGGAAGTTACGTGACGTAGCTGATGAGTGTGGTTTGTTTGGGTTTTTTCCCCTCTCCTCTGTAAGCAGAGATGTTCAACAGGTTGTAGCGACTGCTGCTTAGTCTGACCTGATGAAGCTGTAGCCCTTAGGTGACCAGAAATACCTGATGTGGCGCAGTGGTGCTGCGGTTTGATAGTGCATCATGGTTGTAGTGTGATAGAGCTGCAGGAGCCTCAAGAAAGCAAATGGCAGGGACTGGCTTCCAAGCAAACGTTATCCAGGCTTCAGTGTATTTCCTGTACACATCTGAAAAGCCCTTGAGAAACATGGCAGTGGGAAGCAGACTGAACCAAAGCTCCGTTCACGTTTCTTTAACGGAGCTGGTATTAGTTTATTAATAACTAGAAGCTTCAACAGCATTGGCTTCTAGTTCAAAAGAAAAGCCAAAAGAAAAGTTTTACAGGGTTGTTTGCTGTCTTCATCAGCAACTTGTAATGCTTTTAGCAACTGGTGATTCAAAAGGACCTTAAACCTCCAGCTACAAGTCTAGGCAAAATGTAATCACTAAGCCAGGAACAGTCTTTGCTGATTGCAGGTCTCCCTGCAGTCCTTTCACACTGAGCATGCATATTTTGACTAGGGCTACTTCATCCTTTCCTAGTATTGCAGCAGAGGAATTGCATCAGCTGCAGAAAGTAGCTGGCAGATTGGTGAGCTGGAATTTTCCTGCCCCTGTTTTGGTTTTTGTTTTGTTTTTAACTCAATGTGCTTAAAATACAGGTAAAGAGCTTGTACTAACCCTTATTCACCTGAGTCTTGATGGATAAAGGACAGTGCAAAACCCGACAAGTCTTAGTAACTTTGCCTCAGTCTTCATCAGACTTAAAAAATATATATATATATATGTATGTACACATCTATTGTTTGGACCAGGATGGGGAGAAGTCCCTAAGTGAAGGAGAGAATACCTGGGAGATTAGAAAGGGTCACAGAAGAGAGGTAGCAGCTGTTCAGTAAAGAAATGCTAAAGATTAAGTGCCCCAGTTGGGCCATCAGAAGTTAAGAATGCCTCAGTCAGCATACGGGACAGTAAACTGGACATGCCTACGCCTTGGGAATTCTAAATTTCTTTTTTTTTTTTTAAATGCCAATGTTAAAATAATACCAAGAAGCCAAAACATGAGTTGAAGTGCATTCAAACACGGTAAAGGTGCTGCTAGTCCTTTAACAGTGTTAATGTCCATGATAGAACACAGGAGAACAAATCCAAAGTATATTGTGAATAATAATAATGTGTAATTATACAGAGCAGCCACTTACATTAATGTTGAAGCACTGGTTATTGACAATCACTTCTAAAGCAAATGTTTGTTAGATTGAACTGAAACAACTGAGATAACAAAAGGCATCTATTAATGACCTAGCTCTAGTAAGAATATGCCAGATTGGAGGTCTAGAAGATCGCTTGCTTCAGAAAGCCCTTCAAATATTTTGTAGCACACTTATCCTCAGCTAAGTTCAGGGAAGCTTAACTTTCCTGGCCAAAAGCAAGTGTAAATACTGAGTGCTCTGAATAGAAAATAGGTAAGTATTGGAAGACTAGAGCTGGACTCATTAAAAAAAAACTATGGGGAAATTGAAATCTAGCAGTTGATCAGGATCATGGTATCTTAGGCACTAACTAGATTAAGCCAAAATGTGACTTCTTTGAAACAATTTTAATAAAAATCTATATTTCAATCAACTTAGAACAGATTTTTGGTTCAGAAGAACATAATTTGACTTGTAAGAAAATAATAGCCTAAATTGAGTCTTACAGGAGACTGCTGTTAGTATCTGGTGCAGGACTGTCTCTTTATCAAGACCATTAAAGATGCTTTTCTTTCACAGAGGGTAAGTAAATAGCTTCAGTTTGAAGAACGTCTGCTGACATCGTTTTTAATTAGTACAGGGAGGCTGTAACTCCCTTGAACATTTGTAGGGCATTTGCTTGAACCACTGCTTCCCTGGGCTAGGGAACTCAGTCACTTCAGCGTTAAATGCAGCTTCTTGTACATTGCCCCACATTTAATTATCACCACACTGCGGACTTCTTACAGCAGTGGTGAGAGAAGCTGTTACAGCCAGTTATGATCCTGCAGCAATCCGTGTTCCTCTGATAGACAGCTTTTTGGTTTTCCCTTTGAAAAAAAAATAACAATAAAAGATTACCTGGCTCTGTTGTGACTAGGCTGTATTCGGGGCCTCTCTGAGGGCTTGTTTCACCCTTCTCTCCTTGCTCTGAGCCGTCCCTCGGCAGAACAGCGCGCTGGCTGCCGCGCCTCGGGCCCAGCCTGGCGGGAGGACGGGCTGAGGGGCGGAACTCCCGGGGCCTGGGGTGAGCCAGGGCCCCGCGTCCCGCGGAGAGGCCCGGCCGGGCGCCGCTGGGCCTCGGCCTGAGGGGCTGCCCGGCGGACTGCGAGTCCCGGCGTGCCGCGCTCCGCCGCGCCACGGCCGGCCGGAAGCGGCGGGACGGGAGCCCCGACTCCGTTTCCCGTCGGGCGGCGGCAGCGGCCGTTGGGGCCGGCTAGGCGCGGGGCGGA
>JAVSBS010029577.1:0-49978 GCA_033124195.1 Coracias cyanogaster
TAGGAGAAAGGTTGGACTTGATGACCCTGGAGGTCCTTTCCAACCATAATGATTCTGTGATTCTGTGATTCTAGGGGTAGGGCACCTGGAAAGAGTGAGGAGGCACAGGACCAGCTACTGGATGGACTCTTTGTTGAAGGCCAGCTACTGTGAGATGACCTGTGTGTGGTGCACGTTTGTGCATGGCTGTGAGTGAGGCAGGTCCTCACTGGCAGCTGCAGTGGGACTGTGGCCTCAGAGGCTCCTATGTCCAGGGGACAGCAACTAGGCAGACTGAGTGCCTGAGCCCAGCTGCTGGAAGGATCCACCTCGTATGTGTGTCTTTACATATATCGCACTAATGGACCTTCATCCTGGTCTGCCAGAGAGGAGAGCAGAATGAGGCTGTTGGTACTGTTTGTGTGTCTGTCTGTGCTGATCCATGTGGCCAGCCATGCATATATGTACAAAAGTATGCTCTGTATGTGTACATGTGTGCGTGTTTACTGAGAGTACAACCTCAGCCTCATGATGGATTGGACCTAGGGCATGGGACTACAGGAATCTCGCCTCTCCTGGCCTGCTGGGTCCAGCCACTTCAAGTTCTGAGTTCCCAGTGGAACTGGGAAAAGGTTATTTGTTCAGATTGTATGGTAGAACACCAAAGGTATATTACAACACATCGTGTCCCGCAAAATAGATAATACATAGTAAGCTGATCGGGGGATCAGGGGTTGGCTTGTTTAGATAAGTAACTGGGTACAGAGGCTCTTCTGCAATACCTCAGAAAAACAAGCTGTTATATCGGGAGGAAGTGAGAAGAAGAAGAAAAAAAGTTGCCTAAAGAATAAATTAGTGTGAAGAGGTCACAAGTAATTTTGGACCAAACCTTCAAAATCTAGTTCCTTTGTAGCTTAAAGAGACTGTCTGGTGGGCACATCCTTTATGATCAAACGTTGAGAAATAGTTCTGGTTCTGGTAAGCAGAAGGAGAGGAGTGGGTGTAACATAGAGCATGAGAGACTCCTACTTTTAGTCATGGAGGAAATATGGAATATGAACCCACCAAATAGATGTGTTTCTAGAATGAGATTGCTAGTGCTAACATTCTAAAGCAAGGGTACCTTGTATGAAGATGAGTGGCTGCTTTTTTTTCCTTTAGAAGACATTCTGTAGGCAAGTATAATATTCTTTTCTCATTTGTGTTAAAATCATGCCACCTCTTAATGATGTCTGTGTTATTATTAGCATGGATTGTCATCACTTCATGGTCTTTGATTGGTCAGTGTGTGAACCAATGCCTACAGCAATGCTTTGCAATAAAATTAGGCAGTGTGGTGAAGAATTTAATTACATTTTCTGTTTAACTTTCATTACAGTAATTTTGCAACTCCAGCGTAAGGTGTTGAGCAGTCTGATAGGTCTCCTTTCCTTTCAATGACAATTGTACCAGAGAACATTTTGAGGACTTACACAATCACACTTATCAAGGGATTTTAAAGATTAATTGTTTTGCTTCCTTTGATTTCAGAAAATCCTTGCTAAAAGTAGCAATTGTGCATATAACTAACACTTCTTTTTTTCTCATCTACAGCACTCATTTAAGATTAATACCAGTCCAGAAAATTCATGCTTGTGAAACTCATATCTTCAACATACAGTCATTAGAAAACTTTTATATTCCATATGTTAATTACTTTCAGTAAGCCACAAACCACTTGCTCACTGACGTACTGTAACACCTGCCAATAGCTTGAACATGAACACAAGTAGTTTTTATTGGTTAGCATTTTGGGTTCTAAATTTCCCCACTGTGTTCCTGTCAATGTATTTCAGTGCCACAGCATAAAGTATATACATTGAAACACATTTACTTCTGATTTTTCTGCAGTGAAGACGTTCTCATCTCTCTAGTTAATCTTAAAACATCTGATATCTGTATTCTCCAGGCCACAGTTAGAGCCTCTTAATCTGTACTATTTGAATGGGAAATTACTTCACCAAAGCAGTAGTCTATAGAGCTTGTAGTCAGCAAGTTGAGCTCAGATTCAGATATCCATATAGCTTCTGGTGGAATCGTGAGTCTGAAGTTTATATTCAAAATATTAAAGATACTGAGACTAATTTCTGTAATGTACTTTTTTTTTTTGTCTATGATCAGCAGCCCTGTGGAGAAGCCGGGGAAATGGCCATCCTTACTGGAAACTCTCTGAAGCAGACCAGGAATCTGCCTAGAACTCTTCTGGTTCAAAGCAATTTTTTAAAACTGTGATTATTTCCATTAAATAACTGTTCACAGAATCTTTGTAGGTGGGTATAAATTATTAGCACAAAACTATTAGCAGGGGCAAAAAGCAAGGTATAAGAAGGTCTTATCAAAAGGAGACACTGCTAACTGATGTGATGATTTTTAAAAAACTTTTGCTCATTGTTACTCACAGGTTCCAGGCAGTGAGAAAATGTCTGAGATGTTTTCAAAATGCATGACACTCCAACATCTTCAGATGTGTTTTGCTGTGCTACAGGTTGGCAGTTACCATGGTGCTCTGAAAGCTAATAACTTGCCAGAGAGAGAAATTTCTGGCTAGGCATCAGGTGGTCATAGCCCTCTTGCTGGTTTCTGCTTTGTTTGTTTGAGTGCAGTATGTGCAGACAGCTTTGGGTGAGTGGTGTTTGAATTGGCCTAATTGTAGTATATTTGTTCAAAAAAGCACTTAGACACACACGCAGCTGTGCATCAGTGAGAACTATGCTGAGTGCCAGTTTGAAACTCGGTGTGCTGCTGCCACTCTTAATGGGCAGGAACCACAAAGGCAAAAGAAAGCAATGTAATGAGTGTTATTTTCTGCTCTTTGGCATGAATAATTGTTTGTGTGTCAGTCTCCAAATTACAGACCTGGAAGACTCAGGAAGATAACTTCTGTAATGATTCTGAATGCCTGTTTGAGACAGGGAGACATGTAACCAAATACAATTCTGGGATAAGCCTGGAGCTGGAGACGTCTTGATAACTTAAGGGTAAAGAAAAGCCTCTGTTAAGAGACCTATGGACATAAAATGTAGGGATGCAGGAAAATATTTCAAAGGTTGCAAAGGCTATTTTATAACAAGTAGCTGCTAAAGGAAAAGGTAAATCTGGTGTGCATAAAAGTGAAGCTTCTAGACTAACAGTTTCTATGCATTTTTGTTTAGTATAAGATTATAACAAACTCCACCAGGCTATGGTGTGTACATGCTCTAAAAAGTATTTCTCCCTGACCCCCGCCCCCCCCCTCCCCCCCCTTGCTTTTTCGTAATGTTCTTGAAAATCTACATTTTGTTGACCTTTATGGAAGATTTTCATAGAATGAAGTCCAGAGAAAAGCTGAAGTCTTATTAAAAAATCTTCAGATTTTTGCCCTTCATAAGAAATGTTTATGCCTGTTGCTGGTGGGATGCTAAAATGTTAAGGTCATCTGAACTACCTATTGAGAAGGAGACGGCAGAGCAGCCCAGCGTCACAGAGAGGGAATAGAACGGAGAAGGCAGAATGATGTACAGGTCTTTCCCAGTTCGTAACCCTGCCCCTGCATGGCTATATACAGGTTTGTGTTACTAAGGCACAAGATACAGTTTTTCTACCTCCAGGCAGCTATTATACATAAAGACATATCCAGTCCCATTGGTACAGTGGTGGACAGATATCTTTCAAAAGAAATCTTGAGTTTGGTCATAGATCATGGGAGGGGAATTAAAAGAGGGCTCTTACTCTTCTGAAGTTACGCAGTTATCGACACGACACCTTTGAATAAAATGATTGTTTTTCCAATATTTTTGCTCCAGCTATTTCCTATGTGGTGCAGTGCTTGAGATGATAGAGAAAAGAGAAGCTCCACCAAAAATGATGTGTGCATTTAGGTGGCACAGATAAGTACAGAGCTGCAGCACCTAATACAGGAACAATCCCGTGCTTATCCTTATTGCAGCACATAGTAATGGATAAACTGCCTGATGAGTCCATTGCAAAAATGTTGTTAAATCTGTGTGATAAACTCAGTCAAAGAACAAATCTTTACTATCTCAGTGCTGAGGGATCCTTTTTTTTTTTTTTACTGTCACTTCTCACAGAACAACTGGTTTCATCTACTGATTTAATCAGTGGTGAAATGGCATGCATCTTGGAAGTGTGCCAAAGACTGTGACACATTTGTCAGAAATACGTGCGTTTTAGGAGGCTGTTTTCCACTGCTTACATTTGTTTACAATTATACAAACTTGTATCAGTTTCTGTGGTATTTCTGAATCAGAGGGCTAATGGAACCTTCGTCAGAATCCTGTTTTGAGAAACACCTCTATGCTAGCACCTGGCACCATCAACACATCATGTTTGTGTTCATGTGACCAAAAATGTACAACTTGCTGGAGGGGCAGGAGGCCTGGATGATGGTCAAAGGGATTATTCTGAATGCTGAAGGAGTAGCTTGTTTTGACTCTCTAAAAGCTGGTTCTCCCCAAATGTACTGAACCTGGGAAAAATTATCTTGGGAAAAGACAGGCACCAAGTGTATCAACCATGCAGAAGAAAAAACAGGGGAAAGTGAGGAAAATAGCCTTTAAATACCTAACCAGAAAGGCTGGTTACCACAGAAAAGGATTTCTCCTCAGCTGTTTTAGAGAATATATATACATTAGAAACAGCTGTTCTCTGTTTTACTTCTGGAATTTAAAAAGCATGATAATAAGAGTAATGTGGTGTGGATGTTGTCTGCTCTGCTGCCATGCTCAAAAATACTGGGTGGTATTGTAGTTGCTTGCAACTTCTGTACAAAGGATTGCTTGGCAACTTACTCATTTTTTCTGTGCAAGAGTATCCTTTTTTCAGACATCAGAAAATACATTTTTGTAGGTGATCTGATAAACTTTGCTAGTGAATGGGAAGAAGAGGGAAAGCCAGAGTAAGTATGGAATCTGAAGATCACAGGAATCTTGACGTCATGTGGGCAGCCCAAGATTTCTTCCATTGAGGAAAAAACACCATCAGTCTGAACACCATGTGTGTGTTAACCAACACCCTCCACACCCACCACGCAGATGCTGTCAGCTACAGCTTTTGCAAAGCATCCATATCAATGCCAGCTGAAACTCTTTCTAGACCTTTTTAAGGCCAGCATCAAAATGTTTTGTGGATTTCTGGATGTAGACTTTATTTATTTTTTTTACCTGAAGGTACAGTGGGGCTCTCCTCTCCCATTTGTCATGTAGGAATTAATGCAATAAATTTCAAGATGAGGTCATATGGAAGAGGAAGGTAATTTTGGTTTTATTTAAATTTTGAAGTATTAACTCAACTCCATCACACTCATCAACGTGCAAGCACCTGTGTCTAAGGGGTCCGGCCATGATCACTTGTATGTAACAAGGAACATGACGTGTGACTTGTCCTCACTGCATCTTCCGGCTTCATTTTAGTTGATGACAATGAAGTGATTTTTAGGTAGATCTTTCACATCTTTCAGGAATCAATATTTATTTCACTCTTAGGCATTATCTTTTACCTCATAATATTGCCTGCTTCATCCTCTGTAAATAGTAGAGAAGGTGGCTGCCCATTTTCTTTTATTTCCTCATTTTGGGTGCCTTGTGGCTACAATCTGTCTTCCTGTTGGATGATGAAAGGCACAACCCATGTGCTGTAACTAACTGTACTGCCATCCTTATGCTGTCAGAGTGCAAATCTTCTGATGTGGTCTGTGTCGTGCTATAGTTTTGGTGAATTATTCCTCTGAAAACTGGGTCGTTGTGCTAAATTTTATTAACTATCTATCAGGTAATTATTTTTGTAAATATATTCCCTGAGATACTTGATGAATATTTGCTATTTTGGCATCATCTAGTCATGATGAACTCTAATAATCTCTCAGTGGATGGATGAGGGAGGCCAGAACTTTCTAGAGTAGTTTATATACAATTCCATCTAGCCTGATCATTCACAACCTCTGTATATGGTCTTTAAGGTCAACTGTGTGTGAAAGTAGAACAGGGCTAGAGAGTGTACGCAGCCTAGTGGGTTTCCATGGATGAGGATTCTGGGATGGAAATATTCAGCCTGATCTCTTCAACTTATTCAGTGGCCAATCTTAGATGATAATTCATCTCTGCAGTCCAGACTAGTATGGTATAGGTCTCTTTAACCTTAAGGACATTACTGTCAACTTTCTGTCCTGTGGCCAACTTTAAAGGGATGTTGGATCACATCTTTGCTATTCACTTTTTCTATAAACTTTCTTGGACTTGTTTTCTAATATGTTTTCCTGTGATGCCCATTTCAATCCCTCAGTCCCTCAATTACTAGGTTTGTAGAGACCTGTTATGCTTAGACATCACTGAGTTGTATTTAACTTCAAACTCCTCTGTTGCCCCTTTAGATTTTTAATGCTTTCTCTTGCTCATCTCTTGAATTCTCTCTAATGGTTCTCCTTCTTTAGAATAACAAGGAACTGTTTTGTATTGGAAGCTTGAATCTATTTCACTCTGCTATTAGTTCAATACTGTCCAAATGAAAGGAGACAGAAGATACTTTTTCTTTTGAAAAGAGGTATGTTCTCCTTTCAGCTCTGCATTTACATGCTTCCATTTTAAAGATACAGCTTTTTAAAATGCTTTGCAGTTACTGATATATGCAACCTGCATTTATCAATGTAGTATTCAGCCACTTAGTACCCACTCTACCTAGTTCTTTAGTTTCCAGATCCTGAAATACTTGTGATTTCTGCAGTTCCTCATGAGACATCTTTTTTCTACTTGTTGTCTCCTGTTACATAAGGTTTCTGACATACAATGGAATGAGGGCTCCCTGATGTTTGTGTGTCTTCAAATTGGGCTACCAATAAGTTAACAAGACATGCTTCCTTGAGGATGTGAGTACAACCTTTGTTTCCATACTGGTTTAAAGTAGGTATAAGAATTAAGTGACCTGGAAGGGCAAAGAATGACATAACAAGCCAGTGCAAGCCCCTGTCCTACACAATTGCTCCATGTGAGTAACCTGTTAGGAAGTCTGGAGCTAAACGGTGAGGAGAAGAAGAGATGAGACATGGGAGTGTGGATAGAGGAATTGGTAAATTAAAAGTGAGGCAACAGATTAAAAGAAGTTGATAGATGGGCATGAAACACAGATGGAAAAAATGACATTATTAACTTTAATATTAATCAATATTATTTGTCCTACCTCTTTGCCTGTGTTTCTTCTGAGGACATCAGGGAGATGATAGTATGAATTGCTTAAAGATTTGCCCTCTTCATCTGAAAAATCTCCCACTACAGCACAAAAAAGGTAAATGTTTTATGATAATAGGATCAATAAAGACTATTTGCATTCATAAGGGAGGAAATGCTATGGTTTAAATTAATTCTAAGATCAGGAATAAATGATGATTTTTATACCAGTTCTTAAGTCATGATAAGATTTTAATACCTGAAAATTAAAAAGAGCAAAGCTTTCCTTTGCATTGTCTGATGTAATTATTTTAAGTTATAATTTAGTTGCGGATTCAAAATTCTATGATCAGTCGCAATCAATAAGGACTCAGTGCTTATATACAGTAGTGATTCATTAGATTACACAGCATCACAGCAGCCATAAGTGTTGTCTGAAGTCTGTCATTGCAAATTAAATAATGAACACCCAGCCCAATGTTCTACAAACTCCTACAGCCATGCCTCTTAATAAAAGCAGTATTTCTGATATTGTCTTCTCCCTCAGTGGTTTGGCACTTTTTTCTTTCTTAAGCTTCTCCAGGAGGAGAAGATATACCTGTAGCAACTTGATGCAACATTAATACATCAAGGTTGGGGATACCCTGATGATCCCATTCCCATGAACCATCATTTTAGCTCATGTCTATGAGACATCCGTGCTCAAATTACATTAAAGCAAGCACTCTCTGAACTTTTTTGTTTCTATTTTCTGCACTAATCACTTCCTCTTCTCTCTACAAGGCTTTTTTTCCCATTCTTACCTTCTGTATTATTGCTGGAAAGGAAGCTACAATACAGTACCTCCTGCTTTGTACCCTCTTCTCCTGGGCATTGATAACTTTTCCACCATACAATTCACATGTGAAAATCTGTATAAGGCTGAGAGGTATAAGACACCAACAACAGATCTCAAAGATGTACAGGAAATAAATTTCTCAGACTAGGGGGTTAGAAACAGTTGACATGATATCAAAGACCCCTGTGGTTATGTCAGCCATCAGACTTATTATAAATGGGTAGGATTGGCTCACACTTATGACTTTTGTTAAGTTCAGTTTCTGATCTAACATTAAAATTATCGCAGAAAGTCAAAGGCTTTTTTTAACATGACATGAAAATTGCCTTCCTGACTGTATTTGAAAAGATGGTCCCCTCTTGGAGCCTTTTCTATGGGTTACCAGTACATGTTGCTGCATTCATTTTGGGACTAAAGGTCACTTTTCTTAGCTGTCTCAACCTGTTATTTTGGGGGCATTTTAAAATTATAGTAGCAGGCTACAAATATTAAAACTTCCTCTGACAGGGAGAAAAAGAGAACATGTCCCAGGCCCTAAACAACTTGGATGTTAGTCCTGATTTCAACTGGGGCGTTGAACTAGATTACTTCAGGATGTCCCTTCAAACCCAAGTCCTACTATGAGTCTATGTTCAGGAAAAAAAATATCTGTACAGATGTCCTAGAAAACCTACTGAATTTTCATAGCTATTAAGCATTTCTTGCAGTGATTATTTTATAGAATTCTGTATACTGTTGTTCCTGCAAGACAAACCAAACCCGAAGTGATCAGCATGACAATATGATCAAACAATGTTCTTAGTGAAGGAATTCAAACTTCCTGAAGAATGACTGCAATACCAAAGACTAAATCACTTCTCAAGTGTGCACATTCTGTGTTCAAAATAGACATGTGCAATGGTGTGGAGGAGTTAGTGACAACTTTCCTGAAAGTCCTCCTTATCAACTTTGCAAGAGTACTTCATAGTACTAGACTCACCTAGATGTCTCAAAAAATCCGCAAGCAGGCTGCTTTTGTATTCCAGCAAGCGCTAAATTTGTAAAATTTGTGCTTCTCTTAATAATGTGGGTGATGGAAGACAGGTGGTTGAAACTGCTGTATTTGCATCAGCTTTAATCAGAAGCCCATGTATACAGTAATTTTATTAGAACTGTGTGAGCTAGATTAATGGAAATTTAGAGTGCATCTCAATTTTTTCAAGATAGACCTTATCAAGGATCTTGTTCTAAGTCCTTTGTTAAGTGTTCACTTATTTGAACAGCAGACATCATAACCAAAAAGCAGAGAGGAACACTTTGTTAGTATCATAGCAAAACTAGTTTCCTGATCAATTACCTCTATATTTAGACATATATATTTCTTTATATATATACTCCACCTTTATATCTATATGTTACTTGACCCCTATATCTATATATTTAAAGGGTATCATGCAATACAGAATTTAAAAAACTAACTGGAATTTTGTAGCCGGTGAAGAAGGAAGTGGGTAAGTATACTTGGATTTTAAAAGAAATCTTCAGTCAAAGTGTCTCATCTAAAGTATCTCATAAAAAAATATTAAAAGAGAGAAAACAAAGAGGGAGGCTAAATGGCTAGTTCTCAAAACAGATGTCTTATATTAACATGAATATACCTTGAGATGCATGCTCAATATATTCATAAACTATCTAGAAAAGTTGTTGAGTAATGAAAAAATTATTCAAAATAGACAAAAGTAAAGCTTATCACAATGATTTGAAAAAGATCTTGGCATTTGAGATGACTGTGTGATAAAATGGCAGAGGAAGTTCAATGTTACTAATCACTAAAACTGCAGGAAAGGCATCAGGAAACAACCCTGACTGCCCATGTATAATGATTAGCTGTTGCTACTCCTGAAAGGAATTTTGGAACAATTAGTGATCATTCTTGGTAAACACTAGTGTTTGAGGAAGAACAAAAAAGAGTAAATTAGGAATTAGAGAACAAACTCAAAAGCCTTATTCTACTGTGCAGATCCAGAGTCCATCCCAGAATACTGTATACAGTTTTGACTGCACAATCTTAAAATGATGAGTCATAACTTAAAAGTACAGAGGAATAAACAAGAGTGATGAGCCTATATTGGCTTCTACTGAGCAGAAATTATGTGGAATTTTCTGTCTGAAAAAAGTAGATAACAGAAGGGGGTGACGGAGATATGGAAAATCCTAAGAGCCTTGGAAAAGTGAAAAATTATTCAGTGTTTTCTGTGATCTGTTCTCAGGTTTGGAGGTCTCTCCTTGGCAAGAAAGCAATCACAGGCTGGCTGGGTAGCACTGCACAACCTAAAGACTCAGCTTGGATAGTAGCAAAATTGAGGCTGAGGATGTCCCAGAATGAACTCTGCTGTCAACCCATGATAGCTCAGGATTTGTTATCGTGCATGCTGCAGAGGCTTTTTTAAGAGCTCACGCAGAGTGAGAGCAAGCTGTAACTGCTCTCACAGCTTATAACATGTCTTCTGAAATGCAGAATGATGAGTCACTCTGGTGAAGAGGTACTCTTCTGGACAGGAGATCCAAGTGTGTTCTAGTCATACACATTTACTGGCTAGTGTCCTACCTACCAACTACTTTCTTGATACTTGACACCTTTGGGACAGGAAAAATAGCTCTCCCCTTGCTGTATGGGCAAAGGTCCAAAAATGTCCAGAGTACTGTCCTGCCTTTTGTATCCTGCATGGGGACTTTCCTGAGCTACATGTGGTTTGATACTTAAAGGCCAAGACAGTTTACAAGCACAGATGCAGGCCACCCCATGCCACTTGACCTCAGTGCCTGGGAATGTTACTAGGCACATTTAATTTGCTGATAGAAACACTTGTCAGGGTTCAATGCAATATTCTTTTCCCATGCTATCTTTTGACCAATTTCCACTGGGAAATCTTGTTGCTATTTCTTCTGTAGATCTTTGTCCTCTTTTTGAAGTAGTTTTGACTGTGGATGACTCTGTGCAGACTGTGTGGTTTCTGCCTGCTCTCTGCTTGTGTACTTGCTGTCTCGGCACAGTCTGCCCTGTCTCAGTTATGGGGGTACAAATAAGCCTCAACAGCTCTGACCCAATGCTGCCTGGGACCTCCACCTACTCACCCTGTCCCAAGGCCCAGGAGCTGAGGTCTGGATGTTCAGTCCCTGCCTGAACTAAGTCACTGGAGTCCAATTTGTCTCCAGTTCAGCCCTAGCCTGCATTGATCCTGACCTGTCCTGCAGCTTAACCTCCTGGCTTGACCTGGGACCTGCTTCATCACCATGAACTTGCCTGGAGATGTGGACCCTTGGTTGAAACCAGCCACTGCCATTGGGCCTGCCCTGCCTTCCTTGCTCAGGTGCTGTGGGACTGGGCTCTGGCTGGTGAGACCCTTGCCCTTTCAGCTATGCTATTGGTCTTGATTCTCGGCTCTCTGCTCTCTGTCCTTTAGGGAGCAGCCAGCCATTGCTGATCCTTGACCTGCCCTTGTCTGTCTCGTTTCCAAAAACTAATTGTTTCTTGCAACTGGGATTACTGTGACCAAGAACAGGACACTGCTGCTATGTGTTTTTGCTTTAACAGTGAAAATATTTTTTATACCACTTATGAAGTCCCTTTATTTGTATTATGCAGGATAATTGCACAGCATTTTCATTCTCTTTCTGCATGAAAATTTGTTTGCTTAGTAGAACCTCTCTACTGTCTCTTTTGTAGTCTGCCCAGAGTGTTAACACACTCCATGGAATCTAGGGTTATGTGTATTGACATAACATGAAATCAACAGTGCCAAGCACATAGTCTAATGATACAGGATTCTCCAAGCTGGTTAATATTTAATAAGCCCCTGTGGCAGGTGTTTGGCCACTCCAACTGGCACACTCATCATCTATGCCTCAGCATGGTCTGGATGTAGGAACAGTCCTAGTAGGCCAGATGGACAGTGCCATGCCACTCTGTCATCTTCACTCTGGCACTCTTTCAGCCCTATCCCAGCTGGCCTTGACATTGCATCCTTTGTTCCATGTTTTTACTTCACCTAGGCCCACATCAAACACACCCCAGCACTGTAGTAGAGAAACACTTCTTCTTTCCTGGAATGCCAACTCAAGGGAGGAGAGCTCCTTAGTTCTCATTACAGTCAAAGGACAATGGAGTGCTATGTGCACCAAGGAGATGGCAACCATTGCCTCTCTTTGTGAAAATCTGTCATAGAAATGAGGATTTGAAGAAAGAGAGTTAGCTTAGAAGCTGGGAAAGATAAGCTACACATGGATGGGCAGCCATGAAAAATTGTAAATGTTTAAGATGGGTCATACATAGGATCAAGATTGCAGCTCATGTTCTGGTGTAGCTCAGCATGGATCCCCAGTTCTTTGATAAACTACAACAGATACCCAGATTGGAAGGTAATACAGAGCCTTTGATCATTTTCAACTCAGGCTGGAATCCAGTGCATCTCTCTGCAGCCCTGAAGATGTTTCAGCTCAACAGGTTCTTCCGTGAGTCAGAAAGAACCAGTCTTGCAGCTCCTTGGCCAACTGATGGACCAACAAGGAGATGTGTATGTGGCTCAGCCCAGTCTCTGGGTATTCAAAAAATGAACATTGCCTTGAAAACTTTAAAGAGTGCAATGGATCTGAGTGGCCTTAGTCCACATATTACCCCCCAGTGGCTGGGAGTGCCTGATGTGATGGCCGTGACTATACAGAAGCAAGTAGCATATCAAAGAATATCTTTAAATGGCATGTCAGGTTGGAATACTCATATAATCAAGTTGCTGCTGTGAGTAAATACTATAGGCTGTGTTGTGAGAGTATTCCTGGCAAAGAACAGAGTTAGCTCAGTGGAGCTGACAAAGGCCTCATCTCTGGGCCACCCAGAGATATTCTTTGTCTGTGGCAGAATCAAGTCAGCTTGGTTTCCATGGTTTCCTGTGGGGGAAAAGGAAGAAAGCAGGGATAGGTTTTTGCTAGGATCAGATGCTTGGTATGCAGTCTACACAAAGCTGGGCAGTATGCCAAGGTGAGAGGCGAGAAATCTTTCATCACTTCATCTGATAGTCTCCTATAGCAACTGCAGCAATAGCTGCAGAAGCAGACAGCTGCGTAGCAACCAGTTATGTCATACAAAAGTGTAGTACCCTCCCCTCCCCACCAGTTCATGAACAGTGCTATTAAGGAACAATTTGATTAGGTACATGCATCTCCCAAACAAGACCAAGCTTGGTGGACACAGCACCCAAATGATTCATCTTCCCTGCCCTGGAAGAGGATGAGGTATTACTCATTCTGACCTCAGAGAGGTTCTCTGGAAAGCAACAAATGCTACTGGATTTGCATGGTGCCACTTGGGTGAAGCAGTGTTCATGACAATACCTCCTCGCCCACACCCAATGTTAGCCACAACTCCGTTCCAAGTTCCTCAGACTTTTGTCTCCCTTGACTCTAGAAATGGGTCCCGTTCCACTTCACCATATGGTGTCCAACTCAGTTCTTAAGCAACTCTGCCTTCCAGCTGCTTGTCAGTGATATTCTGTGGTCACTGAGTGCACTCCATAGGCTGTACTGCCCCCACCATTTTGGGGCATACCTGGTGGATGTCAGCCAGGGCTCTGCTGTCAGGCAAATTGCTTGGGAGCAGCAAAGGACTGCTTATAGCTAAGGTGCAGGAACAGAGGGTATCTTTGAAACGAGGGAAGATTGTACCCATTTGCTGTGGGCATGCTTGTGCAATGCTACTGTCTGACCAAACCCAGGAGCAGGCCAGCAAAGGTTGATGCGATCACCTCAGGCTGCCATTCCTAGGGTACCAACACCAGAGTTCCTCCTGCAGAAGTACATCTCATCCTGGTAAAGAGTCTGAACACTATGCCATGCTCCAAAAGAAGCCCAAAATACTGGAGAATTATTTTTTCATCCAAGTCATTGTTGAAAGAGGTTTCTCTTCCCTGCCTTCTAAAGGGATTTCCCTTTTTCCTTTCCTAGGTAGGCAGGAGGTGCCACCAAACCTCACAGTCGGGTGTGAACCCTGTATGTAAACCTGCTTTGCATGTAAGGGGCCCATTGGACTCTGCTTAGGTTGGTCTTAGCCAACTAGTATAGGTAGTTGGAGATGGAGGGACTGCCACATTGTGAGCAGAGGGAGGAGGCAGGAGTTGTGAACACTGGATGAATGTTTCACCAGAGCTGATCACCAGGAGATATGTGAGCCCTGCTGTGTTAGCTGGAGATGTGTTCCTTGTACTTGAGAGACAACAGTTCATCTGACATGGATGCTGGCCATGCAGACCTACTCTCCAGCTACTGATGCTTTGATTTGTTTTTGTGGCAGGCTGTCAGCTGAAGAGATGGCAGATGGTCTACACTACAAACCTCTGTGTTTTCTGACCAGTATCATGAAGCATCTGATCCCAGAACCAAGTGCAAGTTTTCGTCTTTTCCCTCCCTTATTAGCAAGAGGGAAAAGGATACTTCTTATACCTACCTCCGTTCTCAAGGCAGATGTCACTAGTGCTGGTGGTGGAGCTGGAGAGCTGTGGCACCTCTTGCATCAAAAGCAGATTATCCAGGCATGATTCCAAAAGAGACAGCCTTTGATGTTGTACGCCAGGATTCTGGACAAGGATAATGGTGACTGATGAAGATAGGAGGTGTTGTAGACCCCCAGTACTGAAAAGACAGGAAACAATGTCACAACCAAATATTTGGTGAGATTAGCACAGCAGGATCAACCATGACAAGTTACACCAGATTTGCAATTCAGATCCCTAGCCTGCCTGAAGCCTATTATGGACTTCTTAAATGTATCCTAGAACTGCATAACAGTCTGTATTCCTGAAATGGTCACACTGTGTCCCTCCAGGCAGTGAGGGAGATAGAATCATAGAATTGTTTGGGTTGGAAGAGACCTTTAAAATAATCAAGCCCAGCCATTAACCTAGCACTACCAAGTCACCACTAAACAGTGTCCCTCAGCACCACATCTACACATCTTTCAAGTACCTCCAGGGATGGTGATGCCACCGCTTCCCTGGACTAACTGTTCCAATGCTTTACAACCCTTTTGGTGAAAATATTCTTTCTAATATCCTCCCCTTGTGCAACTTGAGGTCATTTCCTCTTGTCCCAGCACTTGTAACTTGGGAGAACAGACCAACCCCCACCTCACTACAATCCCCTTTCAGGTAGTTGTAAAGAGCAATAAGGTCTCCCCTCAGCCTTCTTTTCTCCACACTAAACAATCCCAGTTGCCTCAGCAGTCCTCGTGAGACTTGTGCTCTAGACCCTTCACAAGCTTTGTTGTCCTTCTCTGGACACACTCCAGCACCTTGATGTCCTTCTTGTAGTGAGAGGCTCAAAACAGAACACAGTACTCAAAGTGCAGCCTCATCAGCACCGAATACAAGGGGATGATCACTTTTCTAGTCCTGCTGGCCACACTATTTCTGATACAAGCCAGGATGCTGTTGACCTTGACCACCTGAACACACACTGGCTCATATTGAGCCAGCTGTCAACCAATACCACTGGGTCCTCTGCTGCTCAGCAGCTCTCCACCCATTCTTTCCCAAGGCTGTAGTGTTGCATAGGGTTATTGTGACCCAAGTGCACTTGGTCTTGAACCTCATACCATTGGCCTCAGCCCACCAATCCAGAGCATCCAGACCCCTCTGTAGAGCCTACCTACCTTCAAGTAGGTTGATACTCCTGCCTAACTTGGTGTCATCTGCAAACTTACTGAGGGTGCCCTTGATCCACTCATCCAGATCACTAATAAAGATATTAAACAGAACTGGCCCCACTACTGAGCCCTGGGGAGCACCACTTGTGACCAGCTGCCAACTGGCTTTAACTCCATTCACTACCACTCTTTGTGCCCAGCCATCCAGTCAGTTTTTCATCCAGTGAAGTGTATGCCCATCCAAGCCAGGAGCAGCCAGTTTCTCCAGCAGAATGTTGTGGGAAACAGTGTCAAAAGCTTTACTAAAGTCTAGGTAGATAACATGCACAGCATTTTCCTGATCCACTAAGTAGATCACCTTGTCACAGAAGGAGATCATGTTAGTCAAGCAGGACCTGCCTTTCATAAACCCATGCTGACTGGACATGATTGCATGGTTGCCCTGTACATGCAACATGATGGCATTCAGGATGATGGTCTCCATAACCTTCCCCAGCACCGAGGTTGAACTGGCAGGCTTTTAGTTCCCCAGATCCTCCTTCTGGCCCTTCTTGTATATGGGCATCATAGTTAGTATTTGTTAACCTCCAGTCAACTGAGACCTACCCTGTTAGCCAGGGCAGCTGATAAATGATGGAAAGCAGCTTGATGAGCACTTCAACCAGTTTCCTCAGTACCCTTGGGTGGATCCCATCAGGCCCCATAAACTTGTGTGTAAGTGGTTTAGCAGGTCACTAATCTTGAATTATGGGACTTCATTCTGCTCCCCATCCCTGTCTTCCAGCTAAGGAGGCTGGGCACCCAGAGAACAACTGGTCTTACTATTAAAGACTGAGGCAAAGAAGGCTTTCAGTTTCCTTGGCCTTTCCTCATCCATGGTCACTGTGTTTCCCCCTGCATCCAACAAATGATGAAGATTCTCCTTAGTCCTCCTTTTGCTGTTGATCTGTTTATAGAAATATTTTTTGTTGGCTCTTATAGCAGTAGCCAGATTAAGTTGAGTTTTGGCCAGGAAAAAACCAAACTAGATGCATCAAAAGCAAACTCCTTCTGTGCTTTTTCTTCACAGGTAACTGCCAGAAGTGGAGGTAATATGTGAATCACCACCATATCAGAACCATGCTTTTCAGTTCCCCAAAATGGATTTATGCTACAATGGGGATCAGATTGTTGGCGCCAGGGGGAAAGACGAGAAACAGACTTCAGGACGACTCTATGAGAGTTATAACTGAAGACCCTTATTATCAGAAATGGCTGCGTTTTATACCCTCCAGCTCCTAAAGCACGCCCCGTAGCGCTGTCCATAAGAAAGCTGCTAAAAGCAATTCGCTTAATGCTCTGTCCATATGCCTTTCTTTACAAGCTAATTCGTTGGTGCTCTCGCTGTGTCTCCTGCTGATCTCTTGCCAGGTTTCTGCCCTGTGGTATTTGCTTGTTCAGTCTCTTATCTCCTTCTCTCCTTGGGACCTCTCAGCCTCAGGGCTTCCCAGGCTCTTCAGGGATACATCATTATCTGTTCAAGGCCAATGTCCATCTCTGAGTCCTCAGACCAGCTGTAGACTCCCACATCAGATCCCTTAAGTGTGAAAATAAAAATGGTTAATGCTCTTTCCCCATCTAGATTATTATATAATATTCTGTTTCAGTCCTTCATGGGCTGCAGTGATCAACCTTTCTCTCCTGTCTGGAGCAGCAACATTTACAAGGTTCCTTCAAGGTAAAGCACGGTACAAGAGAAAAATCAAACATCTGTTGCAGGGTTCTGCAACAAGAGAGGTCTGAGAATGATGAAAGAACAAACTGAAGAGGCCAGTCATGCATATAAATGAGACAAAAAAATCTTGAACATCTGGAGACAGTGACCTCTTAACACAAGGAGGAAAAAGTGAGCTGAAAGGGATCAGCAAAACAACCTAGCACTTAACTGTAGGAGGGCCAAAGTCTGGTGCTAAAGCAGAAGAGCAGGTGCAGTGTATATTCTGCCATGACAAAGTTAATTCATCATAAAATCTTTGCTAATTGGGTTTGGCACAATGATTTTGTAATAGAACGAGGCATTGTATCTTGTAGGGCATGACATTCTTAATGCAATAGAAGTTTTAAAGCTAAACTCTGAACTCTGGTGAAATAAACACAAATAAGTGAGAATGAAAAATGTATCTTCTATTAACAATATCAACACAATGAAAATCAAAATATAAGCACATCTTAGAGCAAGTATATACGTGAAAATTAGCTGTCAGCTTTAATAATGCAGCCAGAACACTTGTCTGCAAGAAAGATAACCTATCTTAATCTTCTTGAAGATTATATCTACTTAGTATGGCCCAAGTGTGATAGCATCTCAAGACTGATAAAGAAGTAAAAACATGATTTTACAATAATTGCAAAACACCTGAGACCTTTTATTGTCTATTGGCCATTTGTACCAGCATTTAAGTCTCCCTTCCACAGGAGTAGCCGCCTGAGCCTGTCAGGTCTTTGAAAGCTCCACAATCTCCTTGTGGATTTGAAGGTCAGAGACAGCCTTAGTTGCCATGACCATGAGATGGTGGAGTTCAGGATCCTGAGTGGAGGGAAAAAGATGGATTGCAGGATCACAGCCCTGGGCTTCAAGCTTCAAGTCAACCTGACATGCAGGAATTCATGCAAAAGTAGCCAGCAGCTTGCATGGAGCTTCTGACTAAAACAAGGACATAGTATGTGGAGCTGCTGACTAAAATCAGGTGTAAAAAGGTAAGGTGCAAGAGGTGGAATGAGGGTCAGGTCCCCCAGGAGAAATACAGAGACACTCTCTGAGCCGACAAGGGTGTGTTTAGGAAACCTAACGTCTGTCTAGGGTTGAATCTGGCAAAGGACATGAAGGGCAGCCAGAAGGGCTTCTACATCATCAACAAACAGATGGCCAGGGAAAACAGAGCCCAGTACAGCATGGAATTAGTCAAGGGACACAAAAAAGAGCATGCATCTTGCCTCTGATTTTTCTGGTAAGTCCAGCCTTCAGGAACACTGGGCCCCTGAGAGCAGTGGGAAAGTCTAGAGCAAGAAAGACTTACCAACATTTGAGTTATCAAGTTAGGTAATATTTAAACAAACTGGACAGACACGAGTCCATGTGACCTAGTGGGATGCTCCCACAAGTGCTGAAGTTGCTGGCTGATGTCGTTGTAAGGTAAGGATATGGGTGTTATAGTCGATAGGTCGCTGTAAGTTAAGGATACCACCAGAGGATGCTATGATTTATTTACATGAAAAACTAAAGAAAAAAAAAAATCAAGATCTACAGTTCTCCATTCAAAAGCATCTGAAACATCAGGCAGAAACTCAGTCTTTTGCAGAAAATCGATTGATTTGCTTGGGTTTTTTGTTAAACAACGACAAGGGGAGCAGGAAAAGAGATAAAGGTAAAACAAAGCCCAAAGCAAGAAATGAGCTGTTTGTTTTGGAGCTGCATTGGGGAAAGTCTATTTTTCAAATATAGATATAAAAAATTACTAATTTTTCTAAGCTATCTTTAATTGCCTTTTGGCTAAGCTCTCTTTTTTAGCTCTGATGAGACGCAAAGGTGCAGTGACAGTGACAAGCTCAAATGACTGCATCCTATCAGTTGGGCAGTGCTGAGTCAATGGTTAGCTCTGCAGACTTTTGACTGAACATCTTGTTCAGATGAAGGCTGAATTACCTGGGTAATTCTGACATGGGCCCCGTTACACTGAATTTCCACGAGCCGCAATGAAATATATTGCAAATGTCATTAGAAAGAGTAAAAAAAGATGGCAAAGTTATGGGGGCTGTGCAGCCTTTGCTAAAGAACTTAATTAAATTAATGTCTAGGTTTTTTTATTAATGACCCTATTAAAGGGTCAGGATATATACAGGAGGCCAGAGGCACTGAAAGAAGAGAAGAAAAAAAGAGCAGGTTTTTTCAGTAGGCATATATGAAGATTCAATTCAATTGAAGATACTGTAATTTCTCCTTCAGTCTGCTGGTGTAGTGATGGCTTGATCAAAATAATAAAAGGCAATTGATATTGCATAGGGTGATGACGTTCTAGTTTCCACATAGCTGATCAGACAGACACTCATTTGTTGGTTCTGTTCCTACATTCTTTAGCCATCCATGACCATTTGCACATCTAGCATCAATCTTTAAAAGAAGTTTTAACACACCACAGAAAACTACCCACATTTCAATTTTCATCAGCTTTGTAAAAATAAATACTTTTCATTAATGAAAAAAAACCCCTCAAATCTAAACCATAAACCAGCCCTAAGACTCAAACTACTTGCCCATGAGCAGCAGTTGCTCAAGGGCACTGTCTTATGTTGAGGAATAATACTTTTACAGCTTGCAGTAACTGATGTGTAGATATACGATATCTGAAACATAGTGTTAGAGTTACCATTAATATGTCTAGTAGAAGGCTTTGACTTTGTGGTTCTCTTCTAGGAAGGAATGAAAATAGAATTTTAAAAGAACAAATATTTGAGAATATAACATTTTCTCTGAACATTTTTTTAAAGCCATTTTAAAAAATACATACATGCATTCGATCAACACCAGTAAAAAAGGTCAGAGGCAGAGGGAAGAAGAGATGAAGAAATCACTGCAACTGTTGGCACTTACTGTACCATATGCAAAGTCAAGACAGTTGAGATTTACTAGAAACAAAAAAGACAGCAAATAAGCAGATGAGATGAAAGAGTAAAATGTGGAAAAAAAGGTTGAAATTAATAATAAGGCCTACATATAATGATACATGTTTGGCGATAGAAAAGGCAACACAAAATAAAAGTAAGACATTTAAAACCATCAAGAAAGTGAAAGGACTGATGTCTCTTGTGAGCAGCACATTGAGAAAATTTGTCCTTTATAACAGGGATTCTCAGGAGGTTATAATGCCAGTATCAATGCTTCTGTACGGCTAGAATTGTTTCTTCCTCTATAAAAATCCAACTTTCAGCAATCAATATGTTCTAGAACTTGTAAATTACATTCAAATGTTCTAATTTGTGAAGAAATAGGAAATAAAGATCTATAAAAATGCACTGAAAATTATACATTAGTGATTTTTAAAACTTAGCTTGCTCTGTGCATTTGGGAAAAAAATGTAGTGGTGACAGACTTTAGCTTCCAGTGTCATAAACCTAAGTCAATAGGCCTTCCATTTGAGCCAGGCCTCATTAATGTAATAACATCTCTGCAGGGTTATTTAAGCCATCCATACAGTGTGCAGCCCTATGGATTTCAGCCAGTCTGTAGTAACAGGTTGTTTTGAAAGAAATAAGCAATGCTGATGCTCAGAATGTAGAATGGACTTTGCAGATCTGAATTGATTAATGATATACTTAATTCACAAAGGAGTTTTGCAGAATCAGAGGTTTAATGTTAATAATATGAGCCTTGTAAGGACAAGAGCGGTAAAAGCCAGTTGACAATTACTTTTGTCAATAAAAGAGTTTCATTATTCTGTTGAGATTGTTGACATATAATAGAAGCACATTTCTTTACTAAATTTCACTTCACCTGTCTCTTTGATTTGCCTGTACTTAATGTTCTAATAGTTCAATAGATACATACAATGCATCTTTAGATCTCTTCAGCATAACCAAAATGCAGTCAGAATCACACATATACCATTGCAAGAAAAGCCTAGAAAATAAGTAATTCTAACAGAAGACAGCCTCTAAGTGGCTGAAGTAAGATTGAGATTGACAAAAAGAATTGAATATAGAAATTCATCTGGAATGGATGCTTTAGTCTTTTGGTTTAAGATAGTTCGTTGTTTTGGGTTTGTTTTTTTGGGGGTTTTGGGGTTTTTTTTAATTTCAAAAAAATGATAGCACCTATGTGAATAGAATAACAAAAAAGCATGAGACACTTAGATAAGAAACTACAGAAATCGTTTTACTATGAAATCAATATACTTTTATATGTGCACACTAATTCATTTTACTAGTAAGCTAATTATTAATACTGATACTTAGTATTACTGATTAGTAATACTTCATATATCGATTAATATATAAATGCATATGCTAATTCTGCTATACCATTGCTTAGAGCTGATACATAGGAAACAACTAAAATAAACAGCAATGTCAAATGTCAAGAACTTCATTCTTAGGAGAACTGTTATTAACCAACATCTTGCTCCTTTTATCCTCTGGGGTTCATTTGCTATGCAGGCTATAGTTAGCTTCTTCATTTTGGTGAGTATCAATAAAAAAATAAGCTCAGAATGTTCTTCAACACGTTAGTACTTCAGATTTACGGCTGAAATGCATGTGAGTCAAGCCTCCTGTAGTATTACTGGCAGTTATAGCCACAGACCTAACAGCAGACAGCGTAGGACTAAACTGCTTCTCATCTGCTCTCTCTGGGACATTGGTCTCCCCCTGTGGCTTTAGCCTTTAGATTGTGCCTTGTCTTTGATGGCATGAGCTGTGATGTCTTTGGTCTTGAGTATTTCAGAGCAATAGACTTTTCTGTTCTGAATCCTCAGGACCTTGCTAATTGTGAAAACTGAAATCAGTGTTAGTCTATCTATTGACTTAAATGATTGTTAGAATTCCCTAACAGTGACTGGGTCCCATCTTATGTCAGGGTGGTTCATTTTTTACATATTCTGGTTGGTTTTTTAAATATCCAGCAAGTACATTTTGTAAACCTGATCTTGAAAGATGCGTCATCTGCAGACAGTGTTTTGATCCCATCGAATGCAAACTTTTGTTTGTTTTTATATTGAGGGCTTTTACTTTAGTGAATAAAACCGAAAGATGTAACAAACTTTTATTCCAAATAATGAAATACAAGAGCCACAATTGCAGAATTAAAATTACAGAGCCTCTAACTTAAAATGAGATAATTATCAAAGGAACAGAATCTCTGAATTGCAAGGATTTTAATATTAGCTTATTTGTGAGCCAAAAGGTTCAGTAAATTGTCTGTAAAAAATGCTGAGAACCACGTTACTCATCTAACTAAGCATGCAATCTTAATAAAACCCAGCCTACTGCAAGGTCTATCTTGTGAGAGAAGCAGAGGTGAGGGCAGAAGGCTTTAGGATCCGTGCAGCTTCAGCCTCCTGCCTCTGACCCCGCTGGGCTGCTGCAACACTAGACTTTGGCTGATAATGTGCTTCCTCTGCTTTAGAATTCCCGCTCCAGTGAGATTTGACCACGTCTGTAAGGACATGTGGTAAAGATGAAGTTGCACAAGAGTAATGGAAGCAGAATAGTTTGATATACGGTGGAGGAAAAGACTTATAGATTTGCAAGCACTAGTAACTGGTCAAATCTTGAGAGATTTTCAATTATTGTAATAGATTTTATATTATAAACAAATAAGCATTCAGGATCTTTTTTTAGTCAAAGGCAATGCAATCACTAAGAGCAGTATATGTTTGAACAAAGACTGGTCACACCCTGCATTGGACACAGCTGCCCAGGTGCTGGCCATGGGGGCTTCAGGTGAGATGCCAGGGCTGCCCCCGTGCCAGCCAGCTCCAACGGACCCACTATAGGGTATGGCTGAACCCCTCAGCAATGCTGGTGGTACCTCTGAGAAAACCTACTTAAGCAAGAGTAAAAATGCCGTGCAGCAATTCTGAGCGAGAGAAGTAAGGAAAAAAAAACAAAAATGAAAATCGGCCCTGCAGACACCACAGACAGAGCAGGAGGAGGGAGAGGAGATGCTCTAGGTGCCCCAGCAGAGATTCCCCTGCAGCCCCTGGAGACACTCCAGAGGAGAAGGTGTTCCCCTGCAGCCTCTGGAAAGGACAATGCCGGAGCAGATATCCACATTGAAGTCGGTGGAGGACTCCACAGCACAACAGGTGGACAGGCCCTGAAGGAACTGCAGTCTGTGAAGGAACTGCACAGAAGCAGGCTTATCCTGAAGGACAGCAGCCTGTAGGAAGGATCCAGACTGGCTCAGGGAAACTGTGAGAAGGAAGGACCAGCAGAGAAGAACCGTTACAGACTGACCACATGCCCGTGTTCCCCATGTCCTTGCATGACTCAAGAGGGAGTCAGGATTGAAGGAATGAAATTGAGCCTGGGAAGGCAGGGAGGAAAGGGGTTGTTTTAATGTTTGTCTTTTTGTTTCCCACTACCAAATCAATAATTAAATATTTATTTTAGTGGGCCAGAAATTAAGCTAATTTTCCTCAACTCGAGTCTGATCTACCCACAGAGGTGATTGGTAAGCGATTTCCCTGTCTTCATCTCCACGCACAAGCTTTCTCATTCCTTTTCTTCCCATTTCTCCTCCATCTCATTGCAGGGGAAATGAGTGCCTGGGTAGGAGTTTGGCTGTTAGCCAAGACTAACCCACCACACATTCCTCTACATGAACCTTCAAGAAACAAAGGCATTCCTTCAACTGGAAAAAAAAAAATAAAGTTAAGAAAGTAATTGGAATTATAAGGAATATTACAAAGTAATAAAGCAACTAAAAATTATCACTAATTATCAAACTTGGTAATAAATCTGAAAGGGATTTCCCATAGCTTTAAATTAAGCTGACAGGATCTTCTCTGTCTCAAAGGAATTTATGCTAATGCTGGCTTGTGGTTGGATTAAACAGGAACTAGCTTTAAGAGAAAAGTCAATTTCATGAAATTCAGTCACAGATTTTATTCACAGCTCTGAGCTAAAAAATCCTGATTTAACATAAATAAAGAAATCTTTTGTGCTATTCTTAAAAAAAAAGAAACAAAAAATCCCAGAAAATAATTGAAAGAGTAACTCTTCATGCAGCTCTTAATGATTTATTTTTCACCAAACTTAGAAATGCTTCCTTTGTGCCATCTCCAAAATTTTATATTTTTTCTTAGAAATAATAAGCCAAATTCTATGGGTTTGTCTGCAGGTAAACCCTTGTGGAAATGAAGGAATGTTTTGCACACCTACAAAGTGAGCAACTATTCAAAGACTATGTGCTTCTTTCAGCCTTATAGATAACTCAATGCATTGAAGAAGATATTATTTATTTTTTTTATTCAAATACATGATAATCTGGGGCTAGGCTCTGTGTTCAAAAGTGTCTCTTCTTCAAATATGTGAAAAATTAGGCTTTCTTCATCCATATAAGAGGAACAAATTCTACCTTTTTTGTTTTCAGATGTCATCTCAAGAACAAGAAGGCATATGTTTGTGTAGAAGTTTTTGTTTTCTCCAGCAATAATTCTAGCATTATAAATGCAGTCCAGCTCCCCCGAGTGGAAGCACAGAAATCCAGGAGGCTTCACTGGGAGATGAACTCTGTCCTAACATTCGTACTTAATAAGATGGTGTACATGGTAAATATAAAATAGCTTATCGACTATCATTGTGAACCAATGCTTTTGGGTGTGGGGGCACAGGGAAGGGCTGTATGATTTTGTTGAAGGTAAGAGAAAATAAAAAGGTATTTCTTTGCAGTTTTATTACAGCTTTTTAGGTTCATGCTAGTCCTCGGGAGCTCATGTTAAGCAAAGGAGAAATTCCTGAGTATCCTTCCTATTGAAACCATTATGTTCCTTTCAGCTATAACGCTGCAAATGTTCTTTCTACATCACAAAGGGAGATGAAAGGATATTTTAATAAAAGGATGACCCTCTCAGTGAAAATGTCTATTTTCCCCATGTGCAGAGCATAACACCTGCTATGTCCCTATAAAACAAATGATTGATTCTGAATCACTTCATATGGGAGAGTTACCTTGGGAACAAAATCGTGTACCAGCTGTGTCACAGCCATCATTCAACAATCAGCTGAACTGGTCCTCAAGCAGAAACAATGTCACTTTATCTCACAGGTCAGAGATTTTAGGTCAAAAGCACACAGTTCTGTATGTAATTTTGTACTTCTAAGTCAGTCCACAAAAAGCTGCAAAGCGATTTATGGGAAAACGAAAGAGGAAATCTCATGCTATGGCACACATTTAATAAACTGAAACTGACAAAAATTAAATACTGTATTTGTTCACTGAGAAGAAAACTTTACTCTCAATACTGATGAAACGGACCTTCCCATAAAATGTTACCCAGCTACTAGTCTTACTCTCAAAACATAAGATAAAGGCAAGAGCCTTGGGTAGCTCTTGAGTATTCTGTATTTTGAAAAAAAAAAAAAATTAAAATGCTAATTAAATTAATTTAGGATAATTTATTAGTGAAACCAGTATTATTAAGGCAGCTTAAGTGGTGACTTTTCAACATGACATTTGCTATATTGACCTCACAGGTCCAAAAGCACTGTGGTTTTGCTAATTTGCTCATAAAAAGAGCCTAAATGGTGAGGCTCCACTTCACTAGTACAGACTTCATTTTTTCTGAAGGCTTACAAGCGTAGAGTAATCCTGAGATTACACCTTTCCTTATAAACCTTGATGCCCTGGCATGACTACAGAATAGAGGTGCAGGGGGTGCAGTTGCGATGACTTTTTTCCAATTCTACCCATTACTTCTCACCTTTGTCACACAAGAGGGCAGCAGTGATAGAAGCAAACACTTGAATTTTGCAATATATATTAAAAAAAAAACCAGCACCATGACAGCCCTAATGGTAGTATCACCCATCCAATGAATTGCAGCAGCTTCAGTCTGGAGTCCTGGCCTGAGCTTATTCTTTGAAATAACTTTCTACGCTTTCATAAAATTGTAGGAAGAGTTATGCTAGAAGGGACCTCTGGAGGTCTTGTACAGTCTCCTGATCCAAGCAGACCTCAATTGCTAGCTCTCATTCTGAACCATTGTACCATAACCTCCCCACCACTATGTTTTTTTGCAAATGACAAAATGGATCACCAAGGTGATGCAGCACAAAGTGAAGATGGGTACAGAATGCAAACGTTAATAAGAAAATAGGTAGCGAGTACGTTTTAATCACCCAACAGCCTTGATAATGTAAGAGTGGAAACCAAATCAGTTGAGCTCCTAGCAATCTTCTAACAGATGCCTGACAGCTACCCATGGGGAGCAGAACTGCTTTCCTCTGCAGTTGCAGCTTTCCATGAATTTGTACAAAATTCTAGATTTTCTCAAATGAGGAAACTAGTCACCTGAGGCATTTTATACTATTCTAGATTTCTGGAGGTGTAGAAAATATCAAAAGAGACTTGTCTCGGTGGAAAAGAAATAATCATTTTTTGTTCTTTAAAAATGAGAATATTATGAAAAGGTTGGTTTCATTTTTTTAATAGGGAACTGCACAGCAGAATTGCAGTGATCTTTAATCACATCTAATTGTTAATATTATCCTCCGCCTTTCTAAATGTGTCTGGATTTGTATGTTTGCGTGCTTAAGAAACATTCACATGTAAGATGGTAACCACAATCTGTTGATTGATAGAAAATATTGCTAAATATTGCAAATTATTTATAGCAAAGGAAGCAAATAAACTAGTACTAAAGAGATAATTTGCTACTAAAAAGCTACAACAAAGCTAAGGACTAGTCAAGGTGTGGTATAGGAAGGATTGTGACTCACAGTAGCAAATGTTAGGAGCGAAGTATTCCTCTTAATTAAGACTTTTTCTTTCTTTTTCCTGCAAAGGAAAAGACTCCAATTAAGATAAAGGCACAATTTGTGTGTTATTCTAACCTGAAAGAGTTAATATTGTTTTAAAAACCCTGGACATTTTGAAATATCTGACAAAGATGAAAGAAGCAACATGTAGAGGTAAATTTTTATCTTTGATGACCTGTCATGAAGTGTATTGAGTACCAGCTGCTGTGAATTTAATTTCAAAGTTGTTTTTGACAGTGTGTTCCAATTATATCCTTATTGAAAGGCTAGATTTTTGGTAGATTGACAAGTTTCCTTTTTATTTTTACCTTCTAATGAGCAAAACAATCTGTTACAGTATATTGATCCAGCTTATTTATTTCTGGATATTTAAAACATGTTGTGCTGTCCTTCTCTTCAGATACTTTTGCCACCTGCAATACAGCAATAAATATACTTGCGCTTGCAAAAACAGGGGGGAAAGGTCATTTTTAAGGAATTATTGCTTTTTCTGTGAAACTATTTTATATGGGCTTATTTTAGTTAGAAGGAGGATTACTGTGTTTAAATATGCATTGACGAGACATTTTACCTAGGCACACTAAGGGTCATCATCACCCTCAGGAAAGACAACAGACAATATAGTCTACTTAAATGTCATGTATTATGACTATTATTTAGATACCATCAAAATCCGTTGGTCTGGTTCAGAGCAGTGCACGAGGACCTGATTCAGAATATTACTGCTGAAGTGTCATCCTACAACAGTGCTCGTAACATATGCAGAGTGTGGGAGCAACAAAGAAATTCTCTGCATCCTTTCACTTTCAGAGGGATGCCATCAACAGAGGAGAGTTTGTCAGAGTGCAGCAACAGGGCAGGAGGCAACAGCCACAAGTAGTACCAAGGGAAATTTTGATTGGACGCGGGGAAAGAAATGTTTATGAAAAGCAGGTTTAAGAACTGCCCAGAGATGTGATAGAATCACTGCCCTTGGAAGTTAAAATGTCCAGAACAAGGCCTTGGCCAACCTGATCTAGCATTGTAGTTAGCTCTGCTTGGAGCAGGTGACTCTACCAGATGAGTTTCCAACCTAAATCCCTTTCTTTGGCTATGATTTTTTTCAAAAGAGGCTATCAGTGAAATAAACCACCCTCCCAGGCCGCATGGAGAGCATTCTGAACATCACACTGGAAAACTAGAATGCATGGCACTTACTGGAAAGAATTTCAGAAAGGCCAGAAAGGAGCTAGCATGATGCAACAGTGGAGAAAAAGAGACAAGTAAAAGTAAGGACCACTATGATCCTTCAGAAATAAGGAAAATATGAATGATGTTCAATACTGGTAGATTAAATGTAAGAGCATCCCAAGACTGTCCACACAGTGTATGAGTATTAATTTTTAAAAGGCACCAAAACTAACAATAAATTTTTTTTGAATGCTTCAGGAGATGGAAAGCAGAGAGAGAATCAGCAGAAATGGTAAGTGATGAGGATACAGAAGAAACACACTAAAAATAATATAACTGAAGAAAAACTACTTATCACTAATTTATTATTTCTGTACCATTTCCAGATTAGCACAGGGAGTATCAAGAAATTGTATCATGAATCCAATTCAGGTATAAAAAATTGTTCTAAATTTTAAGATAGGAATGCTGCAACTGAACCAGCAGAAAAATTCCCAGAATAAAAATTAATGAGATTAAACGAAGGATGTAGTCTTGAGATAACCAAATTAAAATGTGCCAGACTGTGATTAATGGTGATAGTCGATGGAGTACCGCTGATCTGGATAATTCAGCAGTAGGGGTTGGGTCTCAACTGTGTTGATGCTAATTACATTATATTTTCATTTAGCTTGCTTTTGTGTTAATTTAATAGGGGCACAGGATGTTAATACTATTAGAGCTAAAGCAGTATCCTAATCAGATGAATTAGATTATGGCCATAATATGAATTTCCACCTGTGTGAGCATTTGAATTTCCGTTCTGTGAAACTCTCAAGAGCAGATTTCAAAAATATACCTGTGGCTTTTCATATCACATGTGAATATGTGCACATGCACATGGAACATCACTAGCACTCCAAGACTTCTTTACCTAGTATTCTTGTCAGGAAATATTTCTACAGTAATTGTGTCCTGGCTTGTTTATATTGCAGTCTGTGTGTCAAAAAGGGGAATTACTCAAAATTTTTTTCGTGTAAGCTTATTAATAGAGTATTTACTTCACATTTTCAGAGATCAAAAGATGGACAGAATAATGCAATCATTCTGCCAAGGTAGCAAAGCCTCTTGGGGATTCAGGAAGACCAAAATATTTGAAATAAAGAAGTAAATTCTCTATGCATGGTAAAAACACACTTTTGTTTATTCCAATGAGATAACAGGTAATCAAGATAATGTGTATTCAAACTTAGTAGTATATAGCATAGATTAGCTTTACTGATAATTCTTAAAAGCATGCAGTATTTTCCATCTGCTCATGTAATGAGACAGACAATCAGAAAAGCATAAGAATTTAACCATATGCTTGGATGCTGGGAAATGTTGAACGCATCCCACTCCCATCTAAGTTAGGATGGTTGGCCAGAGGTTAAAAACTTTCTACTATGGACAAGGAGATGATAACAACATTCAATTTGATGCAAGGAAAAAATAATATAGCTTCATCTAATACAACATCACCCCAGCTGTTAAAAATATCTAAACTGTTACTGGTAGGTTCAAAAATTATTTGGAATAAATAAACTAGATGATATGGTTTTGGGGATTCAAAGACAAACACAGAAATCCTGTGTTATATTTACCTTGTTATTATTCATTATTATATTATAAATGTCTTTATTTTTATTTTTCCGAAAAAATGTATTAGTGTTACTAAGGTGAGGCATTTTTTCTTCCTTAAAATCAATTCTGTTGTTTCTGAAGAAGCAGAAGTGCACACAGACCTCTATAAAAGGAGATGGGCTATTGAGTATTATGCAGTTCATTGCTTGAATAGAGTGCATAAAAAATTAATTTGGCTAATTGAAGCCAGTGCTAGAAAGTAGTTAAATTATTCTAGACCCCTTCCAACAAAGAAGCAGCTCTAATTATATACTTATTCAAATTCTGTCAGACTTAAAACAAAATGTGTTAGCCAATACTGTATCTTATTGCTAGAAAGGTTTTCTCCACTGCAATCTAAATTTATCTTCTTTATCCTTATTAATGCTGCTTCTTTTTTTTTTCAGTGTTAATGTGTTTCATCTACTTGCAGAATAAAGTAATGGCTTTTAAATAAGATGTATGGGGTGTTCCTGTTTTATTTCATCATGTATCTTTTCAGAAGAGAGATCATTTGAAATTCTCCACTTTCAAATTTCTCCAGGATGTCAGTAGTTGGTAACAACAACAACCTAATGAAATAGCACAGACTATTATGTTGCTTAAGAACCACTTAAAAAGGGGCTATTCTTTTCCTGGTGTGTGATGCAGTTCCTCTTTATGTGCCAAAGAAAACTTGGCACATCACACTGCATGGTTTCCAATTTATTACCATTCCTTAGTCTCATTCAGACATTGTGTTGCTGAGAGGAGAGAGTACCTGTGCAAAGTCAATTTAACCCTCTCTTGTTGTTGTTGTATTAAGTAGCATTGCATAGGATTGCACAAAAGTTTGGATGGGAAAGGACCTCCAAGCAGGGCTAATTTCAAAGCTAAACTAGGTTGTTCACCTTGTGCTGGTGAGTTTGGAATATATCCAAGGACGAAGATAGCATTACCTCTCTGGGCAATCTTATCACAGGCTAACCTGGACTCCTGCTGCAGACGTTCTTCCTTATGTACAAACAAAATGCTTCCTGTTGCAATTTGTAATTGATGGCCTTTTCGTGGGCACTCTGAGAAGAGCCAAGCTCCATAACCCGTGCCACCCCCTTAGGTCAGGGAAGACTGCACGAAGGCTCCCTCCATCAAGTCTTCAATTTAGCAGAACAGTTCAGAACTGAAGAACACTTCAGTGTATCATATGTACATACAAGAATCAAGAGACTACTTTAGCAGCTTCATTTGTTGTGGTATTACTATGTATTGCAAACCACTGTTGCTGTACAGCCGCGAAAGCTTCCTATACATTTTCTTTACTTCTCACCACTTTTCCACTCTCCCAAATCCTCCTCTGACTCAGGAATATTTGGATATATACCTTAAAATAACATAGGTAAGTTGGTCTTTTTCCCATGAATAAAGTAATGGCTAGTGAAAAGTTTTATTTAGAAAAAACAAGGTTCTAAAGCACAATACTATCCTGAGATCAGACTGTAATAGCTCTCATTTATTACCTTCCTTTTCCACAAGAAAAAGTGTCAGTGTTCTCCACTCATAGGAACAGGAAAAGCTCTGCAAATAGGAAACCACAAATCAGGGCTGGCTTGTGAAAGACTTAATTTTTCCTCAGAAAACTAGTATCAGCTCCAGCCAAAAATGACACAACCCCAAGAGGACTACAGAAGCTGGCAATATTTTTTCTTTTCCTTTCATACTTTGTGACACTGTTTTCTGAGCTCCTTGAAACAGACTTTGTTTATAGCTTGCCAATATGACCAAGTAAAGATCCTGCTAAAGATCCTACACACTGCAGATTGCTGGTTGCAGTCTTGGCAGTCTATGCCACATGTTTATGTTGCTGTATACCAATTTGGAAATTAAAGGTTAGGTGACCAGGCTCTATTGCTCTGAGGATTTTGCGCCAATTAAACTGTATCCTGAAGTATATGTAGCCCACTAGACCTAAAATTGCATGTAGTGACAAAATTGGTAAGAGTAATTTATAGGGTATATGGTTCAGTATTGCAACTGAAACTGTAGCAGAGGAGAGGAAGAATACCTAGAATTATTCCATTTTCTTCACTATGTTTCACTCTTTTGTGCATTTCATCAGACAGGTGATTAGCAACTTGGCACCACTTCTGGTGGAGTTCAGGGGAATACTAACCATTTGCAGGGACAACTTGGAAAGGACTCCTGAGGTGCAATTGTGTATGAATAGCCACAGTGCCTCATTTTAATTTTTATTCACCAGTCAGTCAGGTAGCATTCTTTAAAGGTTTTTTTAAAGTGGGCAGCTCTCATCTGGGGACATATTATAAGAGTATTCTCTAGACATCTGCTATCTGCCACTGTCCTTACTGGCTCTTTCCCTTATTTATATCAACAAGTACCAGTCTCCCAAAAGGGAAAATATGCAAAAGAAAAAAAGCCTGAGGAGAAAAAAAACCAAACAAACTAGCATGAGAGATAGAAAAGGAGAGCAAAGGAAGGAAGAGAGAGTCAAAAAAGCAAAGATGGAGAAATGCCAAGGGGGGCAAAATACCCTTTTCCTAAAAATCTTGCATTCTCTTGAGTTGGTTTTAGTGTTATTTATTGAGCTTGCCATCTGTTCATGGATACCAGTGAGTACTTCTGCCAGCTCTAGGGCAACACTACTAGAGATATTTCTTGCTTGTTCCCACTAAATTATAAAATTAATGGATCAAAGAGAAATTGTTCGTTTCACATATTTAAAGTACTGTACAAACCCTAGTGAATACATTTTCAAAACATCCGTATGAATCACGTACTTCTTAAATGTACTAGCTTCTGAAATGAGAAGTGCTAATATTTTTCTAGGTTGCAGATAAAGTGAGAAGAGGCAGAGAGTCCTTCATTCCTGGTAGGTGTCTTACCTGTCCAGAGCTCTACTGGTGGCACTCTGCATACACGTTCCTCCTTTCTTAGGATCAGCACCCATTCAGCAACCATTGCTTTCAGGAGTTCTGGTGTCTTCCTCATGCAGCCATTCTTCTAACCCTCTCAATCTCCTTCTGAATTGCCTCATTCTCTTTAACATTGATTTGTTGTGACAGCTGGGGATGGATAGTAGGTACAGCAATGGAGAGTAGGGAGATTGACCGTTCTGATTCACTGAGCTGCCACAGCGGGAGATAAGCATTTACCTAGTTCTGCTGTGCTACAGATAGGAACATGTTTCAGACAAGTGATTTCAGTAATTAAATTGAACTTCTTATCTCTCTGAAAACAATACCCAAAGGGTTTCCCTATGAAAAACTAATAATGGTTTTACTACCTTCCTTCTGGCAACAGCTCATTGTGTGTCAGTAATTCCCTTCTCTCACAATGTACTGCAAGACAAAAGAATTCATCAAATGCACTGGCATGATGTGCACTGGTGTCCCATAGACATGAAGGGTGCATTGGTTCTTGGCAGTGCTATGGACAGCTAAGGAGTACGTTCAGCTGAGCACTGACGCTGTGTTACTTTTGGGAGAATCTACATCTGCCTCCAGAGATCTCATTTTACCTAATATAGAATACCTCTGTGGACTTGTCAAGTGGAAGATTCAATTACACTGAGAGGAACTGCAATTATGGAGTCCTTTAGTGGGGAGCAGGCACCAAATCTTGTCTGATTTAGGTAAATCTATGCATTGCTGCAGAAGGCAGAGTCTGAAGCTACTTCTTTCCCCATCTTTCCTGCTAACAGTTTCTAAAATAGACTAAGGTATTCCCCTCCTTGACACTAGCAATATAGAATTCATTTAGGTATGTGTTCGAGTCTTACTACAATTTTTTAGTGACTGCTTGTCTCATCCCTTTCACTAAAGCTTCTATGACAGACAACAGATAAAAAAATTCATTCATGAAAAATACCCAGTGGACAATGATAACTCTTGTTGTTTGGTTGGTTTATCTTGTATGTGATGTTGATTTTGTAATAGGAAAAGTCCAAGAAATGTTGAGGAGATGATAGCTTCATTCTGTAATGCAAAACACGTTGTTCATAAAGTTAGGGCTTCTTCTGCTTCCCATCTGTATTTGTTTTATCTGTTGGATACTACTGGACTTCTAAATTGTTTCATAGTTCAAGGAAAGGAGATATGCAATAAAGGCCTATTTCAATGGTAATAAAAATAGCATCTAATATGGAACAACATATTACAAGTCAAGACATCTGTTCACATAATTATGAGAGTCTCAGTCTAATTACATTCACTATAAATTATGGAAGAACAATTGCAATAAAAATGTGCACATTATTGTTTCTGAGCTTGAGGCTAAAGGAAGATTAGGTTTTTGTGCATTCTGAATTCTGAAAGACTTTTCTAAGGTATCAGAATCCAGACTTACTGCAATAACATTCAAAACAAGGTTAAACACAACTTTGCCAATATATATTTAAAACTTAGTTGGCCAAAAAAAAAAAGTAAATTCATCTAGGATTTAAACACTATCTTTAAACAAGGAACTGTGCCACATCACACTGTCCTAGATAGATATTTTTTCAGCCTAATATTTATCCACTTACAAAACTGGTACTTGATCTGTATAGAATTCAGGAATATTCAATGCAATTCCTTTCTTTTATGCAGCCATATCGCTGGAGAATTTCACCTATGGCTTTAAAAAAAAATTATCTCTAAATAATCTGTCATCATTGAGGTGAGAAGGGATTTTATTTTTCTGCAAGATCAGTAAGTGGATTTGTAGAATTCTTTAATTTTAGAGGTTGGAAGGGACCCATAAGGGTCATCTGATTCAAACACCACCTCAAAGCAGAGCCAACTTAGATCCCATTACTCAGGGCCTTGACCTGTTAAGTTTTAAATATTTCTGAAGCTTGCAATTCGGTGGAGTCTCTCAGCAGTCTCATTAATTGTAAATTTTTCCCTAACAATTAGAATTTTACATGTTGCAACTTCTGCCCATTGCCTCTTATCCTATCATTGTTACCTAATGAAGTATCTGTCTTCATTTTTTCTAAACCTTCCCTTTTAGTAGCTGAAGAAAGCAACTGGATCCTTCTCTTACTCTCCCCTTCTAAAGACAGCACAAATAGTTTACTCAGCTGTTCCTTGCACGTGATCTGCTCAGCTCCCTAACCATCTTGGAGACCCTCTGCTGGAATTATGCCAATATGCCAATGTCTTTCTTGTAGTGAAGTCACAAAACTGGACACAGTGCTCTTGATGCAATTTCAGCGGTGCTGAATGAAGGCAGGAGTTGGGGCAACCCACTTCTCTCTGCCTTCTGGCTTCACTTTGGCTCATGCAGTTTCAGTATTTTTTCACCTTCTTCACCAGAGGGGTGCACTGCTGACTCAACGTGCTTTCCTCAGGTCCTTTCTGAAAGCAAATGGCATCAACAAATGGGAACTGGCTAATGCTGGCATTGTCCCAAAGAAAAGAATAAACAGGAGGAGTATGAGACAGGTCCACTGTTAAATGTATTAAAGCAATTCAGTCTGAGCTTACCCAAACAGAGTGCTGCTTGAATTACTTCACCTTATTGCTACAATAATTTAAAGGCATCACAACTATTAATATCATAGTCCTTCATCTTACCTCCATAATAAAACTTTTCAATAAATTAACCATCATATTCTGTTCACTTCTGATACTAATAAACGATAAACTGTTTAAGTGTTAGAACCTAGTATTTAGTCTGTATCTACCTTGCAAAAGAAACCTACATCTGTTGACTCCCTTCAGTGACTCTCTGCAGTTGACCACTGGAAGCTATCAAGCTGCTTTAATACTTTAGTGTGTGACCACCTTCCTGGGCATGTTTGTAGACTACTTACCTGTGTGCTGCCATTAAGCATATGAAGTCCATGGACAGAAATCCTGCTGGTTTTCCTGACTTCTGGTAGGATTCTGTATGTCACGTGCTCTTTCTTGATTGTTGATAGCAAGCCACAAGCTGGAAAGGAAACACAAGTGTTTTGCATCCTGATTTACAGCTGGGGTAAAATGACTGACATGAGCCTGGAAGACACTTGAAGTCTCTGAGAATTAAGCAACAGAAGGGAACAGCAGTGGTTAGACTGCAAGGTAGGACACAGATGAGAAATGGCAGTTAACCATAAGCCTCCATATAGGCAGTACCTGGATTTCTGTAGCCTGTAAGGACATTACTTCTCATTTCAGCAGACTGAGTCTGAACCTCTTAATTTCCAGGAACACTACAAAGATCTCAGACTTTCTACAGAGAGTGAAAGCTAGTCAGGGACTATGGACATAGGTATATCAGGGCAGGCTGGCTAGGAGCTAGAATTTTTTTAAATCTCCAACATTTTATCAGATTGGAATGATTATTTCCTTAATTCAGTATTGCAGGTATAGTGAATGTTGTGCTTTTCATGCTGTAAATGAAAACTACACTGTTAAAACATATCCACTTAGCTGGTGTGAGACTAAATGCTATAGTGGTTTGTAATTCTGAGATGAAAACAACGGTTAAAATAAAAAAAAAGACATCGCTAAAGTCCTGTCATTCTTCAAAGTCCTTCATTCTTAGTACCAGTATCATCTACTTGGCTATGGCCTCCCAAATAAATCTTATTCTCTTCTCCCATATATAACTTTTCAGGTGAAGAGCTAACGGTCAGACAGCAAAATAGGAAGCTGGAACCACTACAGGTATCCGGAAATATTTTATGAACATGTCTGTGGAATGCAGTTGTTTATCATAATGGTTATCTTCAACTACGGTGTCTACCTGAACTTTTTTACTTACATTTTTATCTTGCTATGTTTTTCCACTTCTTCATTTTTAGTATAGAAAACCAAGCAATTTTACTCCACCTTTCTATTGCTTAGATCAATTGCCGTAATCACTGCTTGTCTTTCACAATATTGTATCACACTTTTTTCTTTTTTTAGCCTTCCTTATTCTAGCTGGCCCTTCTCTCCAAAGTGCTGATATCTTGTCTCTCAAAGCTCATTAGCCTTCTCCTTGGCTGTGGATCTAGTCTGGTTTTCTTTACAAGCCATGGCCTCTGAGCTCCTGTTACAATATATTTGCCTTGGTGATTGGGTATCACATTGGCCAGAACCTTCGGGTAGCTCCACTTGCACCTTTCCTAAAATAAACTTACCAAAAATATCCAAACGTCTTTCTATCTCTGAAGTTAGGTCTCATGAGAACATGAACTGCAATACAATAATTTTGCTGACAGTGAAAATTCATCTCTTTTGGGTGAGATAATCCAGAAGAACTGTAAATAACTATTGTAAACAACTTTCCCCTTTTTGATTGTCCAGGCAAAGTTATACCAGAAATGATAGCTCTAGCAAACTCTGGATCTCTAAGAAAACCTGATCTGTCAGAGTGAGGCTCCCACGACACCCTGGCTCTGCTCACCCTGACTTGAGCCCTAGAACATTTCTCCATCTCAACGCTCAGGGGAGGTGCTAGTAGTCCTTTCCCAACAAGGCTCCACCTGCAATAGAATGACAGTTCCCAGGACAAAGCAGGTTGATACCCTGCCTGCCTGCTAGCCTGCCTCAGCCTTTTCAACGTAAGAGAGCAAACAGGGAGCCAGAAGGAAGTGATACTGACTGCCACAGTCTACTTTCCCTAACATTGAACCCTCCCATGGGCAAGGATCATATTTTTTATATGCCTGATGAGAAGTCTGATGCATGTTATTCAGAGGAGGCAATTTTACACCTAAACAAGTGCCTTAAGGGAGAGGGCTGGCCAGCTGCTTCCAGACTCCAGCCTCAGGAGAACAGTAAAATTCATCTGCTGCCTCCGAGCCATGACAGGGACTGTGCTGATGGTTTAGAGGTACAGATGACTACAGGCCAGTGCTTGAGTATGTGCATAGACTCTGCTTTATTTGCAGATCTAGAAGTAGTAACAGACTCTTGCTGGCAATAACAATATAAAAATACGTAATGGTCTCCTTGATTTGTGGCTCTGCCTATGCCAGGAAATTAAACAGCAGTGGGAACAAGCCTGAGCGAAAGCATGTGGCAGCAAAGCTCACAATCGATGTTTGTAGATATATGCCTTGTGGAGAGTAAGAAGCCTCTGTAGGACAAAGGTAGGAAGGATATTATAGTTGTTTATCATAGATAGACTTCAAAGAATTTCTCTCAGAGGTTGTGTTTAATGATGTACACCACAAATGGGTTATTGGTAAGGAAATCACCGGGAAATCAGGGCTGCCTGCTCTGGGCCAGGAGTGCTCATAAAGCGTGGGAGATGGGCTGCAATCCCACTTACCTGCTGATGCAGCCTCCAATGCAGTAAGGGCTTATCAGCCCCTCACCCTGACTGGCGCCTGGCTGGAGTGTGTGTGGGATGTAAACCTGGGCTGCGTATTTTGTGGTGTCTTCCAGGGTTTCACCAGGAAGCCAGGACACAATGTACACAGAGAGAGATTTGAAACTGCTGCCATCTCTGGATCATGAAAGTGGCCAGTACAGAGACTGAACTGGTTGCTAGAAAAGCAAAAAGGCTAGCGCAATACTCACTGCTACTTGTTTCAGGAAAACAAACATTAAAAAACTATAAACCAAACCACAATGGGCCAGCCATCTACAAAACTAGTTTTCTGACTGAAAGCAAAAACATCAGAAGTCTTGAGCAAGAACGCCCACGTTGAGAAACACTCAGACAACCTTTTAAACTCATGAAACGAGTTACGTGCATGTCTGGCTTATTCCTTTTGGGCAAGTGCAAGAGAAATATCTAGATTTTTAGTCTGAACTTGGGTTTTGACTATGATCTTATAAAAATCATTGAAAGGACCTCAAGTGGGAACAGGAGATTGTTCCTTCCCTGGGGATGAACTGAGTTTGCTCATGGTGTGGCACGCAGTAGAAATAAGTCACAGCATGGAAGCAAAAGTCTACAGACAAAGAGAAGCCTGAAAGGCTTAAGAGTTAGTTCATGACTTTCTTAATATATATGAGGAATCCTGTGCTTGACCTCTATGCAAAGCATAGCCTGAGTCTTTCTTTCACATTTGTTATAAAAAGAGCCCGACTTCTCATATGCATTTAAGCATTTACTCTGTGGTTTCTCTCTATACAACAGCCGTTGCAAGACCATTTGTTGGGAATGACAACTTCACCAGGGTAAATGTGCTATCCCTTCTTCAAATACACTGTGAAGGGAACAGAGTGTAACTTAGCTCTATTGCAAAGTTAACAGCAATATTTGTGATGTTTCAGGGATTTTTTTTGTTCCTGGACCCAAATCGCTGATCCAATGTGTGTTGAATCATGACTCTCTAGATAATCTGAAATATTTTCTGAGAACATAATGTCCTGTCAAATAACTTAAGAGTCTGCTGCCTGTCAATTCCCTGATCATTCAAAACGCATACACATGTGTATGACTCATTTGTTTCCAAACACTGTCTTAGAGTAAGCATAACTAGTTTTCCCCAAGAAAAATGCAAATGCAGTTCCCACAACCACTTGAAAGAGGAGATATGGGTAAGAATACGGCAGAGCTGCCTCTTTCTGCCAAACTCAAATGCCTATCCATATCTATGATATAGAGCACACCCGCATATGTTATAGCAACATTATAGAAACAGCTATTCTGATGAGCTTTGACAGAGCTCATCATGGTGTCCCAAAGACTTTAAATGAAAAACCCATGACAGCTAACAACTGTATTTTAGAGCTAAGGGGTTGACATGTGGCTGAAGTCTCCCTTGGTCTATAAAGGCTGTGCAGAGTGCATACAATGAGTCCACTTGCTCTCAGCTGCATGGAACCAGTTCTCAGTTCCCCCTACAAAAGCTATGATCAGGTAGATAGGTGAAATGAATGTGGGAGGACAATGTTATGGATGAAAGCTAAGTAATTTAAGCAGTTCGAGCTATCTGAGAACAAACAATTATTTCATATGAAGACTAGAGATTGACCTATATCAAATGAAAACCGTATGCAGAGGTTTTACAGAATCTGGCTGACTGTGATGCACAGAAAGCCTTAGAGACAGCTGCCAATGCCCATAACACTGGTGAGAGAATGATTTGCTTATCAAATTGAGAGCAACACCTCCAGTTCTTATAATCAAGAGGTTTTTACACCTTCTAATTACTGATGGTAAAGTGTTTCTTCCCTTAAACATTTTCATTTTTGCTTCCTCCTTTGCTTTAAACATGACTTGCAAAATGCAAGATGTGCCTGTACTCTCAAGCTGCCCTTACACTGGTTTCAAAGGCAAGCTCTGAACGCACATGCCAGTTCCTGGGCAAAGAGCATGTCAGTGTCCTGTCCAGAAAGCAGATCATCTGGGTCTTTTTGGGGCTCAGGACCACATCCCTCCTCCACTTCAGCAGGAATGCATCATCTCATACTGGCATCTTGTGCTTCAACACCCATGCCCTTATGAAACACCCAGCAGTCCCAGGGCGCCTGTCCCTTGACCTGCTGATGACACTACTCCTAACCAAGCCTAGAGTGCTGTTGGCCTTAGCAGGCCCCAGCTCTTCCACACTGGGACAAATTTGAGCTCTCCTAAACTTTCATGTTGTTGAATATTTTGAAGGAAGAGATTTATCCTCTCACAGCCATGCTCCTTCTGCTGCCTGCTTTAGTAACTGAAAATTCTTTAGTAGTTCCGGTTACCGTGAGGAAGAGTATTTTTCATAAAAGGGCTGTAAACAACATATAACATGAACATTTTCACAGCGACATGCCCTACCTCCCAAGGAAACATTTTACTTGATAACTAAATTTACTTTACATTTTCAGCTCTTAATGATGGCAGTTGTAAATCTGTACATTACTAATTGCTGTGACATACAAAGCAGTCAATGTATCAATCTGGCAAAAGCAATCTCATAAAATATGCAGAATATGCATAAACTTTGCTGGTTATTACTAAAGAAGTCTCCTGCTCATGAACAGGTTTTTTCTTACTATCATTAATATTGTGATGGTAAGAGTAACCTCTGCAGGACTCGTATTTTGCTGTCGCTTTTCTTCTGAGTATTCCGAATGATACTATTGGATCTGTGTAGTTCAGCCACTGAATTTTTTTATTTGATGTTTCTTACAATGAGGAGTAGAATGGTGACAAATTTTTGGATTTTCATTGGAAAAAATAGTGGGATAAATGAAAGAAAAGATTGGTTTACACAGGAGCATCTTGACCTGCAACACTTTCTGTGCACATTCCATTCCTGAGTTACAGAAACAAATTTAAGAGTGTATTAGCACACAAGAGACAAAACTGAAGTACAACGAAAACTGCAGAGAATCAAAAGATACCAGGAAGCAAAAATCATTCATTATTTCCCCTTTTTCTTGTTCTGCCTAGGTGTTGTAGTCCTTTAAGCTATTCAGAGCTTCCTGCACTAGTCTGAACAATGCCTACTTAAAAGCAAACTCAAATGGCTTTGTCCTTTTTAGGTACGTCTGCACTGTTGCCAAGAAATGCTGACATAGCCCATGTTAGCTGTAAATAAAACAACTCAGCTACAAACTAGAGTCAAACAGCTGGATAAATTTGTACAAGAGAACTCGTGAAACTGCTGTCGGGACCAACCTGCTGCTGACACCTGATTCAGCTGGTTTATATTTGCATCTGGCCTGAGTGCAGACAAGTGCTGGGAGAAGGGGAAGCATGTTTATATTAGGTTATAAAAGTAACAGGCATTTGGACAGGTTAGACATGGTTCTGACTCAATGCAGCCTCATACAGAAAAAGTCGTATTTTTTGTTCTTGTCCTGGGATCAAAAACCTGCATTGCACCCGGTTCAGAGAACTGGCTTCAGGATAGACAAATCCTTACACACCACACCTGTTCATGGGTCTCTCTTTGGTGGTTTTTTTGTTTTGTTTCTGTTGTTCGGGTTTTTTTTTTTACTGTACAGAGTTACAGGTTTCATTTTTACTTTATCACTAACGGGCAGTCTGAGCTGACCAACAGATCAGCTTGTGAGAATGGCTGTAGAATATTGCAGTCCTTTCTGTTCTCAGGTTTGGTGAGACTCTTTCATACAGAAAACATCTTTGCAGCTGCTGAGATTTAAAAAGTACAACTTATCTTTTGTTCCAAATGTGCTGTCCTCCTGTGTAAATGTAGCAGAGATTTGTATTTCTGTGAGAATAAACCAAGAAAAAAAATAACCTGGAAGGCTATACAGAGATTTTATATGGTTTCAGCCTCAAGTGAATTATTATAGGTATGCTATAAGTGCCTGAAATCACACAGATTATAGTGAAGATGCTGGCTCATACCCAGCAATATAGGCAGAGTGCAATACTGTGCCCTTTTCTGATTTTTATCAAGTACACTGATGCACTTTATTTCATACAGATTGATCAAAATCAGAGCGTAGCACACAGAGATTCTTCATTTCAATTTGTTGTTCTGGATACCTGCCATCAACTGCATCATTATGCAAGACAATGTATGAAAGAAATAAATGGATTGTCATCTAAATAAATCCTCAAGTGGCAAAATCTCTGTTATTCTCTTTGTCTAAAGAAACTCTGTGTGTATTGGGTGGTTACTTTTTTCATTCTGCTTTAGTTGGCTGCTTAATTAAGGTCCTGTTTTACAATACTGAATAATGCATATTGATTAATGGCTTTCATAAAAACTGCAAGAGTAAGATTGGCATCTGGTGGACTTGACAGATGCACGAGCCACTCACAATGCTTTTCTGTCAGGCAGTTCAGTCCCCAGAAAAGGAGACTGCATGACTAATGAGTTTTGCACCTCCTCTTCATGTGCTCATCTGCTTTCCCATTGATGTAATTTATTAGGCAGTTCTGTGAGTCATGGTTAGCACGCTGAAGTGGGAGTGTTTGGTGTCAGCCATTATAACAACCATAAAGCAAATAAAACAGAAATCAGGAGACTGGAAAATGGTGTCTAAGAAGCAGAGAACACCTGTTTTCTCTTTATGCCTGTACTAAATATTTGCAATTAATGAAATAGTTACAATCAGAGTTTGGCAACGTATTTATGCTCACAACTATTTTTACAAATCAGCATCCTTGCATCGTTGCTGGACTTTTGAAGAGCAAGGTCCTTGTGTCTCTCCTAAACAAAAGTTTTCATAAGAGTTCACTATGATGAACTGAGTATTTTATGTGACATCTTCACTTTAGTAAAACTTTTGACACTCACGTGACTATCTGATAAACAGAAAAGAGAAAATATGTCTAGCTTGTCATAGGGAGCCACTTCTGTGGCCACATCTAACCAAGTAGTAGACGGGGCTCAAAATAAACTTAATGTGTTTGAAATGTAGTTGAGCCACAAAGAGACACTTTGAACTTAGGACAGGAAGTCTTTGGGAACCATCAGAAAACTGCTGCTGTCTGTGAGCGGCAATAGGAAGCTATTCAGTTGGTTCTTTGGAAGTGTATCAGTACAGGTGCAGTACATCACGGCTTTTTCTGCTTAGTCCAGTGGTATTTGAGATGAACAGAAACATTGTCTTTCATGTGAATAAAATAGACTAGGGAAGAGACACTTCAGTGAGGAATACAGATTTGAGGTAGCTCAAGGCAAGTAGTAGTGATGTAATTATACATAGGACTTATTCTAACAGAATATAGAAGTAGGGTTGTCTAGGGCTTTTTAGGTGCAAGCCAATAGGACTAGACATGAATTTCTATTAGCATCCCAAAAGCTTTATTGCTAGAAGCCCAAAAAACTGAAGAATGCTTGTAGGCATGTCATAAAAAGGGCATAATAAAGTGAACATATTCAGCAAGTTGCTAGATATTTTTATAAAGGGAGATTTTTGCTGACTGTGACAAATGTCTAACACTTCAACACTGCACTAATCATTAGCAAGAACAGAAACATGAAGTTCAATACAGAGGAGTGCAAAATACTGAATCAGCATTGAAACTGGCTGTGTGAACAGCACTCCTGCTAAAGAGGACCTGGAGGTAACAGGCAATGGCAGGTTGAATGTAAGTCAACAATGTAGTCTTACTGTAAATAAAGCAGATTATGTACTGTGCCACATTAAGATCATGGCAAGCAGACTGAGGGAAGTTACGAGCTTCCTCTACCTAGTATTATTGATGAATCTCCATCTGTACGCAGATACGGGTCCCTAAGTTTAAAAGGGCCATGGAGAAACTGGAGAAGCCCAGCATAGAACAGCTAAGATGGTCTGGGACCCAGAGCTTATGTGAGGAGCTGGACTTTGTTAGTCTTGTGAAGAGGTATTTTAGCATCAACCTACATCTATAGAAATGGCAGTTAAAAGCTGACAGGCCACACTCTTCTTTGCAGAAGCTGGTGATAAAACAAGCAGTGATGAACTTGCGTTGTAGCTTGGGAGGCTCTAGGTGGACATTAGAAAAAGATAATGTAGGGCAGCATGGAAATAGGTTATTCATAGAGATGCTGGAATCTCTGATTTTGGAGGTTTTTAAAACTTCATTGCACAAAACCATGGCTGACCTAATCTGGCACAGCCACAGTCCTGTTTCAAGCATGAAGTTGAAGTAGAGACCCCAAGAGCTCCCTTCCAGACAACATTTTTACATTTTTAGGACGGTTTTGCTATCCAAGATGCCCCCTGTGATCTAGTTGTAAGCATTCTGAAAGCAGGTAGAAAGACTGAAGCTATATCAACAGCACACAACTTAGAAGGCTGTCTTGAACTGAAGTCAAGGATTTGCAGAGATTGCTTGCAAACGTACCTAAAGAGACTGTAGAAGGTAGTTTAAAAGTCTGAGACAGGCAATCTGACACCAACAGAGCACAAGCTGAAAGGAAGTGTTGTGAGGTAAGAGCACTCTAAGGCCCCTTTTGAAGGTTAACAAGGTGATCTTATGTATAGCAGTACTAAAGTAAAAAGTTAGATTTCTAACATCATTTACACAGAGTTATCACAATAGTATGAAAATAAACAACGGCACTCAAAGAAGAAACAATAATCCTGCAGAAGAAGAGTAGTTTTCTCTCTCTCCCTCAAAGATTTATAAAGCCCCAAGCCTTTTCCAGCTTGTGAAATTCTGGCAAAGAAAGGTGAGATGAAAGACTTGAGTTATTGGAGAGACTCACTTCAACAACCAGAAGGTCGACAAGGCAGACCACATTGTTTCTCTTAGAAGCTGTGGTGAAGTACTTTCCACTTGCTGAAGGTAATAAATTAGAAGTAGAGGAAAGACATTGAACTTATCAACTTTGTAAAGGTAAATTTGCTGTTTAAAAAGGCAATGTAACCATTGATTCAAAAGCCGTTTTGTTGGAAAACTATTTCAGTAGATTATGCCTATATTATGTGTGCAGAAACAAATCATTTCTTGAATGTTGATGCTTAAATCCTATACCAAGCGTGTTTTCAGAAGTGGAAGAAAGTGAGCCAAACACTTCTGACTGTAGCACAGCTATTTACTGATGTAAATTAACTGAGACATTGTGTCTAGATACTGAAAGAAATGTGCCTGCAGTTATTCAAGACAAGACTGGTACAATGCAGTCCCTGTGGTTCACAGGTTGAGTCAATTGTTTGCTGGATTTGTGTGGTGTTTAATCAATTGGAACTGCTGATATATGGATTATATTTACATTTTACCTGAATGCTCAGTTAGGTAAATACTGTTCAATAGCGGTGAGTTGCATGGAACAAATGTTGAGACCTTAAGCAACCTTAGATAAGAAATTTGTGAGTGTGTTGTCTCTCTGCAGGCTCATTCCCTCTCAGCAGCAATTAAAAAATAATTAAGCCACTGTAAAACTAGTTCTTTCCGAGAATGCAAATCTTGGGGGTTGGACTCGATGATCTCCAGAGGTCCCTTCCAACCCCTAACATTCTATGATTAAAAATACAGGGTCTCCTAGCCCAATATCCTGCTCTCTTGCAGACAATCTTATGGCATAGTCTTTTGAAAACTTGAGAGAAAAAAAAAAAAAGGTTGTTTCCTTCCCTTGCAATGTAGAAAAGCATAAATTGTAAAGACAAGGACTTTTCTGAAGTGTCAAAACAGCTTCTTCAGCAGCTACACATGTACCACAAAACACCACTAAACTGGTTTCAGCATAGACATAGATATAGTTTCTTTCCATTCAAGTTCTTCAAGTTTAGAGAGGAGAGTTAAGGTGCATCCAGCTGTGACTCTAAACAGCCAGCTCAGACAGATTGTGGCTATTTGCTTCAAACTAATCAGAGAATCATTTAGGTTGGAAAAGACCTTTAAGATCATCAAGTCCGAACATAACCCTACTCTACCAAGTCTGCTGTTAAACCATGTCCCTAAGCACCACATCTACATGGCTTTTAAGTACATCCAAGGATGATGATTCAACCACTTCCCTGGGCAACCTGTTCCAGTGCTTGATGATCCTTTCAGTGAAAATTTTTTTCCTAATGTCCAACCAACTAACATGAATCAATCTTTCCGCTGGTTAAATATGGAGCCTGAAGTGGTTAACTCTGATGTAAATATCTAAATTGTAAACATCTTATTTTAGTCCTACCTGGAATAGCTAAAGTCTGCCTTAGAGTAAGCTGACAGAGAATACTCAGTACACATATGACTCTTAAGTCTGTGTCTTCTGTGATACTTCTCTGGAGGCTTCCAGAGGAGATCTCCATCTACATAAAATTCCAAAGCTTCAAATCTGTTGAATATTATCCTAAATTCTTCCTTTCAAAAATACAGAGTTCACTCATAAAAATAAAATTTAAAAAAAAGCAACTGAAAAGTATTCCATCATTCTTCTGGAACAGTGGGTAGAAAATTTCCCTCATAATTCAGCACTCAGGCTCATTCCTTCTTCTGCCTGGAAGTGCAAAAATCAGGACTGTATCTTCTTGTCTCCTCTGAAAGGTTCCTAATCAGGTCACAGGCTGTTTGAGACAGCTAGGAGACAGAGACAAGGAGGAAAGGTTTGGATTGTAAGTGCCACCTCCCATCTTTGCCTTTTGGAAATGTGTGCTGTTTAAAGTGGAATTGCAGACTGCTTAGAAGATGGCTGGAGGAGAGCACACCAACACACGCTCTCGCTTGCTCTAGTTGCTGTGCCACAGTTTCTGCACCCAGGAAAAGAGTTAGAAATGGAGTTTAATGGAAAGACAGCACAGACTGCACTGGTCTGGCTTTATCACAGGCCTGGCTTTATCACAGAGCCTAAAGCACTGTAAACCTTGTTTGTGGTCTGAGGTCTCTTGTGAAAACATAGGTATAATGGTAACCACTGCATCTGCAGGTTGCCAGTAACAGAACTGGATGTGGCTGCTGTGCATGGGGCATGACTGCACCAGCCCCATTTCCTCAATAAAAGCTGTGCCTGATTTAGCAGGGAGAAAACTGTTTGGGGTTTTGTACACTTCATTTTCACTATCAGGCACTAATTAGGTTTAAAGTCCATAAAACTAGTCTTGTGGTTTTAAAAATAATAAACCACCACTCTGTGCAGCATGTGTTTTTTTGCTCATGTGGTACTACAAGATGGGAAGATAAGGCTTGTGTAACAAGTTAGGAAATTTCAAAACCAAAACTACTTGCTATAAGGATCTCCCATGCTTATTCAGGTTAAAAAGATTCTCCTGCAAGACTTATGCATGGCCAGCCCCACCCACACCCTGGGATCCAAATTAGTGTCTTCCTATCTTACTCCTTTAGCGAAGAACATAAATGTGCGAAAAGCCTCTAAAAGCCGGTATAACATATAAAATGAATACAATAGTCCACAAATATTTAATTGTGGATAAATTATTATGCAGTTAGTTTATAGCAATTAAAATAGAAGCAAGTAAACAATAAAAATAATCCCCAAACTTCACAAACTGATTTTAACATACAGTTGCAAGAGCAACCAGATTTGACACATGCTCTGCAGTGTCATTAGTATTTTTGGTTTACTAGTCTTTAAGTGATTCCTTGCATTCTGACAAGTATTCAGAGCCTTCTTACTGCAGGAGAGAACAAACCATCAGATTTAGACCCTGTACTGTCTAGAATAATCTTTATCTTCTTCCTCCACAATTCTAATGCTGGAGACAGCAAAACATTCAGCTATTCAGGGATTTGCATGTATTTTTGGAAACTGTAGACTGACTTTCCTGTAATTATTTGACTGAAGAATCAAGACTGGCCACAAGTAGCAGGGTAGCATAAATGCATGAGTTTATTCTTTGTAATATGAAACATCAAAGGGAAAGACAATTAAAAAATCTTTACTGAATGATTTTCTCACCTAACCTGACTTCTGGAACATGCAAGATGGCTCCTTCTCCACCTGACAATTGCAGAGCAGGTTTGATACCCTGGTAGCAGGCAAGAAGTAGAACATCATACCTGAGGAGGCATCAGAGGTGTCCAAGCATAAACTACATTTTATTGACGGGGGGAAACGGAATGGGATAGTAGTGGTACGTTTCCATTTGTGGAGGACAGAAGCCCCCATCTGCCTACTTGGCTTGCTATCTAGAATGATCTGTTGCTTGCCAGGGGCTTAGATCCAAGGTGTTGCAGAGGAACCACCAAGGCTCTCAGGCTATTACTCCCTGCTGCTTGTCCACATGCGCATCAATGATACTGCCAGGGGAGACAAGGGGACTCAAAAGTGACTACAAGGATCTGAGAGCAAGGATCAGGAACTACAGACTGGCCAGCCTCATTGTTTCCCCTGCAAAAATCATGGACCAAGGCCCCTCGGAGCACACCTCTGGGCTCATGCAGGAGAAGAAAGTGATTAGGAAGAGTCAGCATGGGTTTACTAAGGGTCAGTCATGCCTGAACAGTCTGATTGCTCTCTATAATAAAATGACTGGATTTCCGGACAAAGGGAGAGCAGTGGATGACTTTCACCTTGCCTTCAGCACTTGTCGGCCCCTTGCAAAACACTCTTCTTTCTCTTGACTTAAAAAATAAAAATTACATCTGATAAATTTCTGTAGTATTTCTACCAGTTAGCACATGGGTTCTCAGAAGCTTCTGACCACAGCGACTTGAAGTGAAAGAAGAATTTACCCAAACAGTTATGTGTGTCAACTTAGGGCTTTGCCATGCTGCAGATATAGGGAAGATATTCTCATATTTACTTCCATGAAAAAACAATGCAGATTTTCTTTGCATTAGCAGATTATTCTCCTGCGGAGAAGCAATGGTATGCACAGATCTCTTGGTGGAGGTCTGCCATTCAGCGAGAGGAAGTTTCCTGCTGTATAAATGTAGATGCTGAGTGGATATGGGCTGGCCTAGCACCTGGGGTAAAACCAGAAATGAGGACAGGCAAAACACAATTAAATTGTCAAGAACAGGATGAGAAACTGAAGATATCAGAGCAGTAGCTGCAGAAGAAACTTTCTGAACCTCTGTTCACCCTGACAATAGCCAGACATCTTTAGAGTCACCAACATCACACCTGCAGGTTTGAAACATTTGTCTGGAGACTTTTGTCTGTCCTTGCTCTACGGCAGAGTGGAGGTAAGAAACCGGTCAACATGAACATCATATTTCTCCTGGTAAAGGACTCCACACATTGTCTACTTGCTGCAATGTTCCCTCCCCTGCCAACACCAGCATAAAACCACTGACTTTCAGACCCAGACGAGCAGTGGAAGGGTGAGGATAACACCAGGAAAAAGGCAGAAACTAAAATGTATGCGCATTACAACTGTATTACTGCTATTACTATGGCTTTTTACCTGTACATAAGTATTCTACCTGCATTATTATTCTTTTTTTTCTGTAGTAGATCTAGACTAATGATGATTCCCGAATAAGACTGTTAAGATTTCAGCTTTGCTAACAATAACCTCTTGGTCTTCATATACAAGGTATGTTTCCTCTTTGCACATAGACAAGATCTTGAATGTAATGCCACACAAGGGGGTCTAAACCCTCCTGCCTGCATTCCACCATCTCTTCCTGAAAGGCTCTACACAGGATGCTTATTAACCCTTCTCATTGGTTTAGAGAAGGAAAATTCTGAGCAATTCCACTTTTTTCATTCAAGGTAACTACACAGATTGAAGAAGAAATTGTGCTCCTTGCTTCCAGCAGTATTAGGCAGGC